>JBBMKE010130597.1:0-16173 GCA_037834125.1 Lippia alba | reverse complement strand
TTTCATTTATAGTATGGTTTAAATTTGGGTGGGTTGGGTAGGGTCGGATCGGGTCGTGTTGGAGCAAGGGTATAATATTAAAAGACTCAATCCACACCCAATTCGACCTGAAACTGAACCCGAAAAGTTCAACCCTAACCTGATTTTATTGGGTTCGGGTTGACCTGAATTTTTTTGAGGTCACCCGATAACCCGATTCACCCGACACAACTCGACCCGAATCAAATTATTGGAGCACAAAATACAGCAAGCTGAAATACTGAATGAATGAAGCACAAACTGAACATCATTGCATAATTCCAAAATAATGTAAACACCAAATTTCTGAATGACAAACATAATATTCCAACATAAAATTCGGACAAACATCAGATCTTAGACCTTAGTATTCCAATATTCCATTCACTAGAGTTGTGTAAACATCCAAGAGCTCAGTAATTTATTTTTGCAAAATCTGTAAATATAAAAACCCCAAACTAAAATTAAAATAAAAATATGTACATAAGACGATGTCAAATGGATCTCAACTAAACAGTTCAGACAAACTAAAGAAATTAAACAAAAATCACTAATTAAAGAAATAGACGGTGGTGGAAGCAGATCTAAACGATGGCGGAAGCAGCAAAGGTGGACGATGGCGGGGCGGATCTAGAGAAAAAATTAGGGTGAGCGAAGAAGAGCCATAGAGAGAAATAGAGAGAGGGCCCGAGAGAAAGGGGGGCAAGGCGTATACCTGGCGAACGGCGAAAGAGGGAGGCGTGATGTTGAGTTCAGTAGATGGTGAAACTTGAGATGGTAGCATCGGACTGCTGATGGAGCCCTGGGTTCTGCCATAGAATCAGGTAAAACAAATTTTTTGTGTTGATTGGCGGTGGTTGGAGCCGGAGATGGTGGCGGCCGCCGCCGCCGATGTGAGAGTTTAGCGTGAAGTCTTGTAGGGAATTAAGGTGTGGATGTGAGTCTTGATATCTAAAGCGGTGGAGTGAAGAATGTTGCTTAGGTTTAGGCTTTAGGGTATTCAATTTTATATCATATCCATATTTTCTGGTCCACCTGGGGTCGACCTGAACCCAACCTGATTTTCTCTTTCTTTTTCGGGTTGATTTCGGTCCGACCCACTTCGATCCGAACCCGATATCCCCCAACTCTAACCTGAAATTTAATCAGGTGGGTTGGGTTGGGTTTTCGGGTCGGGTCTAATTTTGACACTCTTAATTTATAGTGTCTTCTATGCCTGACTACTTATATAACATCCCAAAGTTTAACAGTTTTAATTTCAAACATGGAAAGAGTATGTTATGATTATGCCTGGTTGTGCAGAACTTGACTATGCATTGAGGTCTGATCACTCTACGGATCTCACTAATGATAGTACTGCTGCATAGAGATCTGCATACGAGAAGTGAGAACATTCAAACCGTATGAGTTTGATGATCATGAGGCACTCAATTTTGAAAGACATAAGGAGTTCTATTCCTAATGAAGAAAATCTAAAAAATTTACTATACTAAATAGTAAATCAGATCAAAACTAATGAAAATGTTGAAACAAGCATCACTCTTTGTAAACTCATTTACATGTGGTATAAAGGTAAGAGAAACATAAGGAAGTACATCAAGGAGATATCCAATCTTATGATAAGACTTAAGGGTTTTAAGTTTGAGATGTCGGATGACATACTTGTGCATTTAGTCATTATCTCACATCCTGCACAATTTAATCCGTTTAAAATCTCTTGTAATACTCAAAAGGAGAAATAGACGCTAAATGAGCTTATAGCTCAATTTGTGCAAAAAGATGAGAGACTGAAATAAGATATGATTGAAAGTGCTCATTTGACATTAACTTCTAAGGTCAAAGCTGCCACTTAAGGATAAGGTCACTGCAGAATTTGAGACAAAACAACCTAAGGTGAAAAATAACCAGAATTAAGTTATTTTCAATTACTTTTGCAAGAAACCTGATCACATAACGAATGATTGTCCCAAATAAGCCGTATGGCATGAAAACAAATTGACTTCTCAAACTATTTGTTTGAAAATTAATTTGATTTTAGTAGTGACACTTGGTGGCTAGATACGGGTGCAACTACTCACATAAGTGTCACAATGCAAGATTACCTAAGTTACTGCGTACCAACTGATACTGAAAGATATATTTATATGTGAAATAGAAATAAAGGTATTGTGAAAGCTATTGGTGTTTTTAGAATTCATTTAGATATTGGATTTTATTTGAATTTGGAAGAAACTTTCGTTGTACCGTCATTTAGACGGAATTTGATTTCTATTTCTTGTTTAGACAAATCTGGATATTCTTTAAATTCAAATGTTATTGGTGCTAGTATCTTAATTGATAATTTGAATAAATTAAATACCAAAGTTTCAGCTGAGGCCGGCGATTTCCTAAGAGTCTTTTCCCGTTTATGTTAATAAATGAGAATTCATCAATATTGTGCCATAATCTTAACTACTAGAAAAAATGCATATAGTGACACCATAAAGTGACATAATAAATGGATATCGTGACACTTATGCTATTGTGACACTAGCAAACAGTCACATAGAAAGGTGCCTCAAAAGGATATCGTGACACTTCTTGATGTCTCAATAAACACAAATATGTGACACTTTTTGGTGTTACAATAACTTTCATGTTATGACACTTTCAAGTGCCACCTTAGAATCTCTCAAAAAAAAAATAATAATAATAAAATTAAATTAAATTAAATTAAAAAAATGAATTAAAATAAGAATATTTAATTTATTATTTTTGTATTGAATAAACATGTACCACAACCAATTACAAGTTACATAATACTCATTAATCGCATTACTCATGCACCATAACATCAAAATATGAATCACTAATATCTTTTGTATTGATCTATCCATAGTAATAAATAATTTACATAATGAGACTAAAATCTAAAAAGATTGTGCAGATGATGCTGCTTTGCCGAAAGAGTACTATAGTCTGTGCAGATGATGTTGCTTTGCCGAGAGATTACTACAAACATATTCTCATATCCATCGTGAAAAGAAATTCAGCTTGCAAATTGATTGAAATCTCCGCATTGAGAATTCCTGCACATTGCAAAGCACAAGAGCTTATCAAGACACACAAACAGAGACAAAGTCTCACTGATAAATTTGAGAAATCCTGCATGTTTAACTGACAAATTTGAAGTCCATCTCGAAACACCAATTATTCTCAACTTTTAGGAAGGAATAGAGAAAGGGTATCTAGGGTGTTGTCATTAAACTCTATAAGTCATATTTTAAAAGGATAATGAGTGATACCTTGGATAATCTAATCTGCATATATAGCGTGGTGATCCACATGAAGTTTCACATTTGATGCAACAAGATCCATCGACCGCGATACTATCGTTTATGAAATTTACTGGAGCTAAAATCACCTTCAGCCTTTGACCACCAATAGAAATTTCTTCAATTCCCAGAACTGGATTATATCCTAAAGACCAACCATCTGGAGTAGCACTTTGATTACACTTCTGCACAATGGAGAGATCTACAACAACATCAAGCTCATAAATGATCCCGAACATGAGTGTAAAACGGAGAAAGCAATTACAGATCATCACGAGACAAGTATAAATTATTTGAACTAAATTTCCAATTAAGGCTACAATCTGCTAATTAAGACACTGTCCAATATGTTTACCATCAACATGATCATGATGGGTGACAAAAACGACCAACCTTCTTGGGAGGATAGTAATAGTTTGTTGTTTCTAATAAAGGGATAACAGAGCACTTTAAATAGTTTATCACCCTAAAAAAACAACAAAGGGATTTACCTGTATTAGGCAGATAACTGAACAAAGACTAAGGGAATTTTACCTGTATTAGACAAAGGAATCTACAAGAAATAAAACTCGGTTACATGATAGAGCAAAGTCGGGTACAACACCTAATGAAATCTAAACGTTGATCAACGAAGTCTTTGACAAAATATAATATCTAAAAACAATTTTGACAAGAAGAAGATCAAATATGACTGACTTACCTAGTTAACAAGCATTCCAGTAAACTCTTTAACACAAGTGTAGGAATGAGAAATAAAACCAGTTGGGTTAGCAGTAGTAACTAATACGTCCTAGAAGCACATAAATAAGGGCCATAAAATTAGAGGTTGTCTTCTTGTTCTAGAAATACTTTTAGTTTTGTTCTCACTGGTACAAATCTCTTCTAGTCAAGAGCATAATTTTATTAATAGCTTATATGACATGTTCAATGCCTGATGGGTACTAGTTATGAAAGAACAACTAAGATTTCTATTCTGAAGCTTATTTTCATGATTTGTAAATATTTTATATTATTCATCATGCATTCAAGATTCAAATATTCCGTTTGAAGCTAGAAGAAAGAGTATTTTCATGTTGTATCCATTTGGATCTTTTTGAAGGTGCCAAATAATGTCAACAGCCTAACTTAATCGTAGCAGAAGCATTCCAAGGCTATTTATTTTTGCCATACATCCTTTATATGAATAAGAGATTTATAGAACAAAAAATAAGATATTTATAAATGAAAATAGTAATCAAATATTTTAATATGAGTGAGGAAAATAGGGAGAGCAGGCGGCAACCTCAATATGTCTCCATGATTTTCAAGTTCAAATTCTTACTTCTTACATGAAGAGAACAATAAGAATTCTTAGAGCTAATCTAGAAACTCCTATTTTGGGAGACTCCCATGTTTTGTATTACCAAATATAACACTATTTTATAGACTTTCAGATGAATTTTTGGGACTCTTCGCCTAGGTATCGTTTATATCTAGCACAATTCTTTAAAAAATAATAATAATAAAACTCTTTACATCTTTTATTGAATCATCAAAAGGGAAACTTTCAGCCCAGAATTAAGAACTCTAATCAGTTTACTTAATATTATTTTCCTTTCAGACGGATTTAGTATTAAGTGAAACAATATGAAATGGCTTTCAAAGAATGTAGTCTATTACAGAGAATTGCACACACACACAACACTAAAACAGGACAGACAGAAGAATGTTAATCAATACTACTTATCAGAAGAATGTTAATCAAAGGATGGCAGTCTCAGTGATTCACAATTCAAGCTTGACTATATCTATACCAATTTCTTATGACTCGACACTTATTCTGATCTTCTCCTACCTATTATATAGTTAATTCTTTCAATATATGTCAATTAATTCATACCAAATAAACTGAAATGAACTACTCCAAAGTTTTAAATCAAGTTATAATCTGAAGCATATCCATGAAATGCTCAAGTTATACCCATTAGCAGGTTGTGTTTTTACTATCCAGCACAGAAATTACAAAGAATAGGCAAGAAAAATAAAGAACCCAAGATACTCAACATTGAGTCTCAATTTGCCTTCTGATTGTAAATTATGAAACATAACATAAAGAGGATATAACAGAAATACTGTGCAAGCATGAAATCAGTAAGAGTAGCAAAGAATTCAGGTTTGAAATTTAGATCTAGTCCAAGAATTTGTTTCTAAATACCACCAGGTCATATCTCAAGCACCATTTCCAGATAATTACTCAAACATAGATGATGTAAAGATATGTTTCTCATCCTCTGTAACCTTAAAAATGAATTTTAAACCGAAATTACACCTTAAATGCAACAATTTCTAACAAATTTTCGTAATTACAATCTGGATAATCATCATTCATTTACAATATTTCAGACCCAAAATCAACCCTACGATTAAAACCCAACATTACGCACAAAAACCCTTACGCAACATTCATCTTATAAAGAAAGAAAAGCATAATAATGGAAACAAACCTGAGCCAAATATATCCTTCAAATTAGCAAATGAGGGAATGGACGAGGGGTGTCGCACAAGAAACGAACACCATAGTAGCAGCAACAACAACAACAGGCGCCCCGAGATCGAAATCGAAAAAACCGTTGAGTTGTACAAGGCAGTGCTGGAAAGTGGAAATTGTGCGTCGTTTGTGAGGGAGCGGGGAGAGTTTCGAATTTGTCGGCATTTGCGGAATGTTTTCCTCGAACTGAAGAATTGAAAAGAGAAGGGTTTTGGTTTTAGCTGTAGAATTGGGAAGGGAAGGGTTTTGGTTTTTGACTTTTATCGGTGGAATTGGGAAGGGAAATGTATTTCAACGCCAAATTGAAATATTAGTAAATAAAAAATATTAAATAATTCTTTTTATAGTGACACTAATTAGATTGTGTCTCAATAAATGGATTGTCAAGACATTTTTTAAAAGTATCACAATATATGTGTCACATTAAACCATTTTTGTTGTAGTGCATATCTTAAAAAGAGAATACAGAAGCTTATATCATAAGTAATTCTTGATTCCCTTGATTTTACAGACTATAAATTAAATTTGTACATAATGTATAAAGGAAAAACAAACAAATATGAGAAGATTGAGTGTCAAAGGAGTACCTCTAGAGTTGATACATACAGATATTTGTGGTTCATTCCCTTCAATGTCATGAAATTAACAGTAGTAATTTATCAATTTTATTGATGATTACTCTCGTTAAGGATATTGGTACCTGATTCATGAGAAGTCATAGTTTTTGGACATATTTAAGACTTTCAAAGCTAAAGTTGAGAATCAACTAGGCAAGAACATTAGAGTTGTTAGATTTCACCGTGGTAGAGAGTACTACAGATCCAGTGAACAATGTCCATGACCTTTTGTGAAATAATTAGGCAAGTGCGGAGCTGTACCTTAATATATCATGTTGGGGAGTCCAAACCAAAATGGTGTATCTAAGAGATGAAATCGAACTCTTAATGATATGGTGAGAAGTATGATTAATCATTTTTCGTTGTCAAAATCTTAATTATATGGACTTCTAAGAATATTTATTTGAGTATGCATGACTTTTTTTCATATTTAGAAAGCCATAGATACTTAATTTGATTGATGTGTACATAAATACGGTGTCCTACTTTGGTTATCTTAGTATTGTGGTCACTAAATCAAATTTGTACATTGTCTTTCTTTTTACCTATCTTAGAGAGAATTGAATTGATAGGGTATCAAGAATTAGAAGATCTCAACCTTGGATTGGCATATTAACTATAGATTGTTATGGATTAAAGTACATTTCTACTTGTGTGTTCTCAATAATTTCTAATGAAAACTAATTAAACCGATCATGAGATTATTATCGAAACTCCTCACATATACCTAACATAAAAACCAAGTATTAGCACAAATGACCATTACGACAATAAGACTTCTTGTTACTATCCAACGTCAAATGATCATCCACTGCCCCTATAAACAAACGATCTCTCATAATTGTTCATCCAATGATACATGTTAAAAGTTTAATGAACCGATTTCAATTTTATAAATTATGAAAATTATTAAAAATTGGAGAGAATCCTATTTTCCGCTTTTTGGTTATACCATTTCTGAGTAATTTCCAGTTCTGATTTCTCCAGAAATTGATTGGTTTGATAAAAATAACTCGTGCCGGTTATTTTATAATAATTTATTTCACGTGCTAAACTACTCTATTAAGGGGTGATTTTATAAAACTCCTCAAATGTTGAAAAAATTTTAGTTTACTCCCTAAGTATAAAAACTCAGGATTTGCGTATAAAAACCGTGATATTGCATATCTAAATCCTGATATTGCGTATATGCTCGCATATATTGGTGTCACATAAAGTTTTGGAACACTTAAAATGCCTCAATAAATTATATTATTGGGATATTTATATTTGTCCTGTTAGTTCATTTATAAGACACAAATAAATGTCCCTATAATTAATGTTGGGAGGACACTTATTTATGCTTAAATTTATATTGTTTCTAATCATATATTTTGTTATTTTGATTACATCTTTTGACAAAATATTACTTTTTGTTATTTTTTCTCATGCGTTCATAATATGATAAAAAAATTACACTTTAACTTTTTGAATTAAAACAAGAAACTAATGGACATCCAATAAAAAAGTGAATTCTTTAACAAAACTCATCATAACAAAAATAATTTTATAATACAAGGAGATTAATTTGCATACAAGAAAATTATTCTAACTCTCTGATATTACAAACGTATTCTACCTCCCTAATATTATAAACTCAATTCTTATACTTTAAAGTCTAGTTTGAAGTCTAATCTGGATTCTCCACAGGATCTAACACAATTCACCAATGTAATTTGTGCCTGAATTCACAAAATATATATTAATCTCTTTTGTAAAAATATATGAATAATAATAATTTTTATACAACAGATTTTTATACAAGAAGAATTCAACTTACCCAGTCACGATTAAGTAGCATAATCTGCAAATTGAGTAATAATCTGCATAAGAACCAACAATCACAGAAAAAGAATTCAAAATTACTCGTCATCTCCTGAAATCCTTCATAAAAAAGACGATAGACCATTATATATTATACATGTTCATATAAACAGAATTGGTACCTTTGGACGTCTCCAATTTTCCGTGGAGAAGGCAAAAACAGTGATAATAGAAATTAAGAAGAGATTACTTTGATACCTGAATAATTTGCTTGGTAATGAGAAAATTGATTTACCAGAAGAGAGAGAGATATTTGGCAATGAGAAAATTGATTTACCAGAAGAGAAAGAGATGAGTGGATTGTGAATAAAAGAGAATAAGCGTAGGATAAAAATAACAAAAAAGAAAGAAGTGGTGAGAAGTTAGAAAAAGAGAAGTGGTGAGAGGTTGGATTCTTCAACTCCCACGATTTAATTAAGTAGTTTTACTATTATTATTTTTTTAAACTGATCGAGTAAAATTAAGCTTGGGATAATGATGGAAAGTGGGAGATTAGTTTTAATTATAAGTGTCTCGATATCTATAATTATTAGGACACAATAAATAAGTATCCTCCCCTGAGAGTTTACTGACCATGTGGTTTCGTTCGCTGGGTTGTGTGTTTTCTTTGAGTTTTCATGAGGGAGCGATATATGAGTGTCCAACATACGCCGGATTCGTCATCGACCTCTTTCATACGCTTTACTTTGTTCATACTTGCCTCTTTCTTAGTTCTAGGGATCGCTTTTACATTACTAACATTGCACTTTGCATTGTCTTTTCAGGGAATATACCGTTCGAGGTCTCTCTCTCTCTCTCTCACCTTTGTTCCTGTGTATCAGCTACTTTCATTCATGAAGACCGATATTGAACAACTAAGCAGGAATTTGGCGTTAACGTCGACTGAGGCTATGGATAGGATAGCCCCTAATACTGTGTGGAAGAGTGACGATAAGCATACTGGATTTTTGATAGTCGGAAGAGTTTTATCTAAAAAACCAGTACGGTTTGATGCGTTTCAATCAACCATGAAAGGAATTTTCAATCCTATAAAAGCAATAGATGTAGAAAAACTTAATGGAGGAAGATTCTTATTCATCCTAAATCACAAAGTTAATTACCATAGGGTTTTGCAAGGGGGTCCTTGGGCTTTCGAGAAACATTTGATTTTACTCCGGAAAGTCACAGATTTGGAGGATCCGAGTACTTGTGAATTATCCACTTGTGCATTCTATGTCCAGACTGTAGGCTGCCATTCTCAAAGCAGACTCAAGCTATGGCAGAGTTCATTGGTCATCAGCTTGGCACATTCTTAGAATTTGAGGAGAAGAAAAAGGGTGGACATTTGTTCAATCCTAACATATACATCAAAATGAGTATAAACATGGAGGAACAACTTAAGAAAGCTATCCATATTCAAAACCCATCGGGCGAGGAGGAATTTTTTGTTACGCTAAGTTACGAGAGACTGCCAAATTTCTATTATATCTGTGGATTATGCGATCATATTGTCAATACATATCCCATGCAGTGTGAGGAAGGATTCAATTTGAAAGAAGAGGAGTATCCATATGGAGCGTGGATGCGTGTTGCTTCGGATTCAGGCAGGTCTGGGTGGAAGGATTCCGGCAGCATGGCTGACCGGAGAGAGAAAGTTCCATCGTTTTGTAGGCTTCCCAGGCAGACGCAAAGCTCCAAGCATGGTATTCAGGTGAATACTTCTGACCGGAGTGATATCTTTAGTACATCAGAATCATCCCATTCTGATCAACCACTTTCACGCCCCACGTTCGAAAACCTTCACTCCATAAATCCCATAAACCCCACTAACAACCAATGAACCCTCAACAATTCTCGCGAGCCAACTAGTTTTGATAACGTGTCAGATATCCCAACCTTAACCAACTCCCCTATTATTCAGAACAGTTCAACCATAACTCAAAACCCTAATTCGACTCTATCCAAAAATACCAGCTTCCCTATCTATCTCTTTCCTACGCGGGCCACATCACCCAAACAAACACTCACAAATTCTTTCCATTCCGACAACTCTGATATCCTGACCCCACTTTTGTTCACGTTCGAAATTGCTAAATCCCATGAAAATCTTAATAAGCATGTCAAGGGTTATCTCACAACACTCAACCCTGATTGTACCCCTCCTATTTATTCTGAAAATCCCAATCAACATTCCAAGATTCAACTCACACCACCCAATCTCACTTTCACCTTTTCATCTATTTCTTCGGAGATAAGAAATAGTGATAACCCCCCATCCAAAAATCTCCAACACCCCACGCCAAACAGAACTAAACACCGTACGTTTAAAACTCGAGTAAACAAAATAGCCTGTAATTCAACTATCCTAATCAATGATTCCATGATCATCGACACTCCCATAAACTCTATCCACGAAACCTTAACCCTTGGTAAAATATCGTCCTCTGATTTCTTAGAGAAAGAACTGGACCCCCAGCATTTGAAGAAACCTATAGCTTCATTGATGCACTCTGCTTCTTCCTCGGTCCCGGCGGCGGTTGCTAGGCAGTCCCGCCGATCCTCATGAATCTATTCGCTTGAAACTTTCGGGGTCTGTGTTGAGCATAGGCAGTTTAAGAGCTGGAAGATTTCTTTCAAAAATTCGATCCCGATGTGGTTTTCCTTTCTGAAACGAAGAGTAAAAAGTATCGAATACAATCACTTATTAATAGATGGGGCTATAATGGTTTAAGTGTTGATGCAGTCGGTAGAAGTGGGGGCTTAGCATTTTTGTGGTGAAAAAATATGTTGGTGGACTTACTCAGCTATTCTAAGTATCATTACGACGTCATGGTGTGTATACCGGGCGACGAAGATTTCTGGCACTTAACTTGTATCTATGGGAACCCGGACACAATAAGGAGACACATAACTCAAAATTTGCTAGAAAATTTGGATAGCTCGCAATGAAATCAGTGGTTAGTTCTTGGTAACTTTAACGAGGTGATGTGGGGAGATGAGAAGATTGGCGGTTGTTCGAGACCGTTACACCAAATGAGATCTTTTAGGGAATGGATATGGAATGTAACTGTAGTATGGTGGATTTGGGATTAGTAGGGAAGAAGTTCATATGGCCTAATAATAGTCTGGTTTCCTATACTATTGAATGCAGATCAAATAGAGCAGTGGAAAATAGGAAGTGGAAAGATCTATTCCCTTCTTATTCGGTTAATCATGTCGAATCAAACAGTCAGATCATATGGCTATTTTAATTAAGTTTCGGGCTTCTCTAAAGGCTAAGAAAAATATCCAGAATCATAATTCTTTCAAATTCGAAGCAGCTTGGCTACGCGACCTTGAGTGAATTAAGTTGGTCGAAGACAATTGGGGCGTCTTAGTTGAAGGGCTGAGATCCGAAGTGGCGTGGAGAAAGATTGATAACTGTAAACTCGATCTTTTAGATTGGGCACCAGAAAAGTTTGAGATACCTAAAAATCGGATAAGAAAACTAGAGGATAGACTCAAGGAGATTAAGAGAGGTATCATTACAATGGAGTTGAAGGGAGAAGAAGTGGCACTCAGGAGAGAAATATCAGAGTGGTTTGCAAGGGAAGAATCGTGGTTGAGATAACGGGCCAAGGCCCATTGGATAACAGAAGAGGATCGAAACACTAATTATTTTTTCTCCAGAACTAAGAGTATAGAGAAAAGAAATAAGGTCAAAGGGCTTCTAGACAGTGAAGGAAATATTCGAACTAAACAGGAGGAGATTCAGGAAGTGATTGGGAATTATTTCCAGAAGATTTTCCAAGCTGACCAAACTACAGTGGAGGAGATTGATAATACCCTAATACATCTTGAACAAAAGGTGACAACAGAGATGAATGAGAGGCTCCTCATTCCGTATACTTCCTTAAAAATCGAGAAAGCACTGAAGAATATGTTCACCCTAAAGTCCCTGGGCCCGATGGTATACCTCATGTCTTCTTTCAAAAATTTTGGAGCTTTATTCGTGATGATATCGTGAATTGTACCTTGGATTTTTTGAATTTCAGACGTTATAATCAGACGATGCATACCACTAACATTGTGCTTATTCCTAAAACTGATAATTCTAAAAGCATGTCTGACTTACGTCCTATTAGCCTCTGCAACGTTATGTATAAAATTGCTTCTAAAACTATCGTTCTTCGCCTTAAACCTATTTTAAAAACCGTTATATCCCTCTCCCAGAGTACCTTTGTTCCGGGGAGGCTTATAACAGACAATGTTTTATGTGCATTTGAGATTAATCATTTTATAAAACATAAGATGCAGGGTTCTGATGGGTTTTTAGCTCTAAAACTGGATATGAGTAAAGCTTATGACAGAGTGGAATGACGGTTCTTGGAGCATACTATGTTGAGGTTAGGCTTTCATTCTTCTTTCATGAGTTTAATTATGTGATGCATTTCTTTGGTGGTTTATTCGTTTTCACTTAATAGGGTATGCTTTGGTGGCTTGTCTTCGGGTCGTGGTCTTAGTTAAGGAGATCCATTATCTCCTTATTTGTTTCTCGTTTGTGCAGAAGTTTTAAGTTGTCTCTTGCAGAAAGAAGCTAGAGTGCCAGGAGTTTGAATTTGTCGAGGAAATTTGGATGTTTCACATTTGTTATTCGCTGATGATATGATGGTATTTAGCAAAGCCACGGGGGATGTGGTAGATGGAGCTTTGGAGGTTCTAAGAAAATATGGTGTGGCATGTGGAAAGTTGATAAATTACGAGAAATCGACGTTAGCCTTCAGTCCAAATATTGCTATGGAAAAAAGGAGAAGGTTGGCAGAGAGGTTAGGGATGCACATAGTGGAGAAACATGCTAAGTATCTTGGTCTCCCTGCGATAGTTGGAAAATAAAAAATACAGGTGTTCACTAATATTAGAGATCGGATTGGCAAAAGTGTTTACGGATGGGTGATAAAACGATTTCGTAGGTGGGACGTGAAATTCTAATTAAAGCAATTTTGCAAGCAATTCCATCATATGCCATGAGCTGCTTTAAACTCCCCGAGTCTTTACTTAAGGAAATATCATCTTTGTTGGCTAATTTTTGTTGGAAAGATAACAACGGCGATAGAATCCATTCAGTTGGATGCGAAAATATGTGTCTACCTAAAGAGGAGGGTGAAATGGGATTCCGAAACATAAAAGCGTACAATTTAGCACTACTAGCCAAGTAAGGATGAAGGCTTATTACCGAACCACAGAGTTTACTATCGAGATTGTTGAGGGAAAAGTACTTTAGAGTGTTGGATTTCTTTGAGGCTCCACTAGGGTCTAATCCTTCGCTTACTTGGCCAAGTATTTGGTCGGCTAGGTATATTTTAGATGAAGGAATGAGGTGGCGAGTAAAGAATAGGGCATGTATAAATATGTGGATCGACAAGTGGCTGTCTAGACCTACTAGCTTTAAGTCGTTAGTGCGGGGTGTAGAGGGAGACGAGGTAACCTATGTTAAACAACTGATCATCTCGGAGGAAGGTAAATGGGATGAAGATCTCGTGCGAAGTGTGTTTGTGGAAGCGGATGTAGTGGTAGTGTTTTCTATCCTGCTAGGTAGTGGGAATGTGAGGGACAAGCGAATATGGCACTACAATAAAATTGGGAGACTCTCAGTGAAGAGTGCATATCAACTAGCCATACAAATTAAACACCGAGAAAGTAGATGTGGGGCGAGTTCTAGTGGAAGGTCTTGGAAGATGGTTTGGGTTCGGAAAGTGGCGCCAAAAATAAGAGTATTTTTGTGGAGGCTGTGCAAAGGGCCATTGGTGGTAGAGATGGCATTACGGAGACGCGAGAGTGCTAATGTGGTGGTCTGCCCATAGTGTGGAGATGAGGAGGAATTGATGGAACACGTGTTCGTGGGATGCAATATGGCGAGGTTGTTCTGGGCGTGTATGAATCTTCCATGGGGTGTGATTTCCCATTGGCACGGAGATGGCGAATGATGGGTCCGAGGGGTGCTAGATGAGTTGAATGTGGAGGAGGGAGACAAATTTGTCATTGCAGCATGGGCATTATAAAAGAACCAGAACAATGAGTGGACGGGAAATGGAAGTTTAAGTGCCCTGGAGCTATCTTTCTATGCTAACAATTATTATAATAAAGAAATGCGAGGAAGGGAAGTTGTTGTTGCGGCGGAATTCCTAGGCTGCCTGAGCTTTGGGTGGCGCCTCCAACAAGTACGATGAAAGTAAATTCCAACGTGACAATTTTTGAAGAGGAAGGAGAGGTGGGTATGGGGGTTGTGATGAGAGACCATAATGGGTGTTGTATGGGATGGAGTAGCATCAGGAAGAAAGGAAATCTTCCACCTAAAACTGTGGAAGCAATGGCAATGGTGGAGGCGGCAAGAATGGTGAAAAGGAAAGGATGTAGCTCTATTATAATGGAAGGGGACTGCCTGAATCTAATTAGAAAGCTACAGGTGGAATCGGAGGATTGGTCTACAACAGGCCCGCTAATACAAGAAATTCGGGATGCTTTGATACAAGTTCCGTCTGTTTCATTCGAGTTTGTACGCAGAGCAGGGAACAAAGTCACTCATTCTCTAGCTCAGGTAGGATAAAATTCTGAAGGGGACTTTGAGCTCCCTGAAGTTTCAATGGAATTTCTTGCAGAAGATTTAAATTCCTTGTAATTTTTCTTCTATTTCCTTTCGAAAAATAAAAAAATAAAACAATATCACACTTTTGGGACATTAATAAATAAGTATCTCAAATTAAGTGTTTAATACATACATTTTGTTGTAGTAAACATCCTTCAACATTTAGCAAATCTTTTAGTTAATTACTTTTTTTTAGTTTTTTATCTTTTCCCTTTTTGTTGGCATTTAAAAATTGAAAAGATATAATTACTGACACGACCGTATTTTGACTGAATATTTAACACCTCGTTATACGAATCGAGCCTTTAATAAGGTCATAGTTCCTCGAGCGCACTCCTCTCTCAACCCTAAATTTAATATATATTATTGAATGATTTGACATGACTTGCATTAATCCATTCTAACTCAACATTGAATGTCTGAGATTTTCTGCAATATCTGGACACAGTCACACGAGTACGAAGTATCCCATGTTGTGTGGTCTCCAACAAACTCAAGTGCATTTAATGCACCATGACTAAATACACTTTGATCAGATACAAAGACTCACACTATAAATACTCTAATTATTTATATTAAATGGTCACTAAAAAAAGCCCGAATTCCGACGGGCAAAACCGACGAAAATTTAGAGAATTCCGTCGGTTTCTATAGTTACCAACGGCATCCCGACGGAATACCGATGACACGCTTGTTGTTGGTGAAACTATTGTCGAAAAGCATTCCCGACGAGAGAATCTCGTCGGTTTGCCATTGGAATATGGCTTCCAATGGAAAATCGACGGGTATCCGATGGACATTTGATTGTTAAGGCCAAAACATTCCTCGACGGTGTTTAACGGTATTCCGACGGTCACGGCCGTCAGAATATCCCGACAGGAGTAAGTATCCGATGAAGTACCGATGGAGGAACCCGTCGTTTAGCCATCGGTGTCATTATCGATGGATATCCGATGGGTTCCTCCATCGGAAATGCTAGTTGATTTTCTCTGTTTCATTGTAGTTTGCCAATGGAATACTATGTCGGTTTACCTTCAGAATATGTACCGACGGAACCTGCCATCGGTTAATCATTGGGAATTTACAGCTTCTGCGATGGACTTTTCTGACGGATTTCCATAGGAATTATTATTAGGGATAATTACATACGGGTCCTTGAGGATAGGCCCAATTACAAAATGGTCCCTATTCTTTTGAATATTACATTGTAGTCCCTAAGCCTTGTTAATTTGT
>JBBMKE010130379.1:0-16177 GCA_037834125.1 Lippia alba | reverse complement strand
ATTCACACTTCCATAATATCGTATTTCCTATTTATCTTTTAACTTTTGATTTTCCCCACTTTCAATTTTTTTTCAATCATATTTTTTATTCTTCCTTCATGTTTTTTAATTTTTATTTAATATTATTTTCAAGAATCCAATATTATTTTATTTATTTATCATAAATTTGTAATTATATAAATGATAATTATAATATAAATAATAATTTGAACAATTTAATTTAATATATACTATAATATTTTTTTATCTGCACACATATAGAGTGCGGGATAACTAATATTATTATTATAATCGGTCGGGTTGAGTTGAAAGAAGAATTTTTTATTTTTCATTTTGGACGCAACTACTTAATAATTTATTCTGGTTTTTTCCCCATATTCCTTTGTCAAATGGCAGACCATAACAAATGGCAAGTTCATGGGCGTGGAGCACAGAGTTTTGGCTCAATCAATTGGTCCCAGAGTCTCAGTTGGGTGTTTCTTCCACCCCAGTAAAAGGGCTGCATCCAAACAGTTTGGCCCAATAAAGGAGCTCCTATGTGTTCGTATTGTATATTTGTATCAGAGCATCAAGCCCCCCAAGGTTGCGTTGCATTTCATTCGCATAAAGAATGGTATCTTTTTTTTTACTTTATTCTTCTAATAAACATCAAACTTTTGATGACTCACATGAGTGAACTCGAGCGTGAAGCTGCATACGTAATGCGTAGCATATAGGATTTCTTTTATGTATATTGTATAAAATTCAATTGAATTTTACATGGCAGTTGTTTGTTGCATTAAATCTTGGTTCTAATTTGAGCACGGCTAGGTATGGATAACTATAATGAGGTGTTATGAAACTTGGTCAAGCTAGTTTTACAGTTCATTTATTCCAGTTAGAAGTGGGTCGGATCATTTAGCTGCAAAACTTTTGCAACTAATGATAGGTGTCTTCTCAAAAACTGTAATACGAGATCTTTGATTAAACTAGCATAACATTGAATTATTAAACTCCATGACTTGATCGTTAACGTATGTTGTTACAATTATGAGATTAAGATCATATATTGTCCGATAGAGTACTCACAAAATTAGAAATTTCGTTATCAAGTATCATTTTTTTTTTCTTTTTCTTTTTCTTCGTTTCTGTTTTACTATGGTAAAGATCAAGATTCATCATCGATCCAAATATAGTAAGCTCTTTATTAATAGGACAAGTTTATGTAATTTTCAAACCTTAGAAAAAAGTGTAGTGAAAAATCATTATATGTTGTGTAATCATCCTAATATTTTAAATCAGATCAAAGAGATAGAGCAATGAACCTCGTCTACAATAAGAAAGCAAACACAAATACATAATTATACAACCAAACAACTACCTTCCTTGAGAAAATCTAATACAAAATTAGGACAAAGCAGCAAGTTATGCGTCCCTAAACAAAGTACAACAACATAATTACACCTTCCTCAGCAAAACAAAACCACGCCATTTCCTATACATCTCGTGCAACAAAGAGTTCCCCCAAATGATCAGTATTAATAGAGAAGAAATGCAAAACTTGTATTTTCATTGCTGAGAAAGAAGTTGTACAGAGAGGATATATATACAAGCTAAGATCGAATAATTAGACGGCACGTGTAACACTCATAGTTGTGAACTTAACAACTATACTAAGTAACTATTAGCTGGAAGATTACGCAAAGAGGTTAAAATGGAAATTACATCCCCCTCCCCCTAAAGATGGATGAAAGATGTTTTCCAACGCCATCTTGACAATCAAAGATTGAAGCTGTGCAGCTGGGAGAGCTTTGGTGAACATGTCTGCTAACTAATGTGGAGAGCGAACTGGTAATAGTTTCAAAAAACCCGTTGATACTTTGTCTCTAACGAAATGACAATCGACCTCATAAGCTTGGTCCGTTCGTGAAATATGGGAGCAAAAGGGAAATGTTGATTCTGCAAGATGTCGAGGAAGAACACCCCCACCCTAACCCAGCCTGAACCTCCAGCGCACCAATTCTGCAAATCTGCCGCTGCCGAGGAAGAACTACTGATCACCACCTCTGTCGGCGTCCCCGCATTGGGCGTTCTCAGTCGCTCTCCACTCAGATCCGCCACCACCAAATCTATAGACCACAACCAAATCGACCACCACCACCACCATCAGTTATTTTCGGTCCTCCTCAATCCAGATCAGCCATCACCAAGACGGGCCACCACCGAATCAATGGAGGCACCACCACCACCCATATCTACGGCCGCAGATGCCGCCACCACTCGCAGATTCTTCCAAGGAGAGAGAGGGAGAGAGAATCGGTAGGTTGAGAGAGAATTAAAAGAAAATTAGGGTTTGTTTGGGAATCAAGTCACTGAGTTAGAGGGTGCTTTGCCGCTGGTTATGGTGGTGGTGGAGAAGCGGGGAAGATGATGGTGATGACCGGTTGTGGTGGAGAAGTAGGGGCACTAGTGTAGGTGGTGATGGTGAAGGTGGCGCCAGCGAATGATCGGGGAGAGAGAGAGGGGGGCAGGAGGGGCAAAATGGTAAATAAAATAAATTATTTTATAAAATAATTAGTCATAAAATATTTATATATAGATATATGTAATATTTGATGTGGCATGGCTGTATTGCCACATAAGCGAGAATAGTGTCAAGTTGGATTACGGGTCGGGTTTTTTGTGGGTTTTGTGTTTTCTGGCGAAAAAGTGCATCATTTTGCGTGATCTCGGGAGATATGGGGTATATCTGTCACCGGAATAGTTGGTGTACCAATCCTGCTGAACAGATATAGATGGTATACCATTTTTGCAATTTTCCCTAAATTTTTTTTGCATAATTTCAAGTATTCGTAACATGTGTTACTAAAATATTATTATTTTTTGTAATTTAAAATAAATGTTTTATACAAATGATTTTATATGTGTAATTTTTTCAAAAATCAAATTTTATACAAATTATGTTTATTTAATTATGTTAGACGCTATTAATATTTAAATTTATTAAACAAATATATATATATATATATATATACATATATATATATATATATATGTAACACCCGAACGCTAGGTATCACATCCCCCGCACCGAGACCCGACCCGCATATGAAATGGGCAATCCATATACGAATCCGATCACGGCGAATGGGGACACTCACACACACTCGCTATGCTAGGCGGGCTAACCCTTGAACTAATTAATAACCACGAGAAGAAACAGAGTAATGCAATGAAAAACGAAAGCATATCATAAGATATTCACAATGAGCCACGGGCTCCAAAATACACAATATTCACATAGTGTATGGCCTTCACAGCCTCAAGAAATGTAAGTGTGTTCCATAAGTAAATACATAACGAAAATAGTAATGAGTATGTGCAACAAAAGACCAACATGCTAGACACTAATGCAAGACCCTCTAGATTTGTATTCCCGCCTAGCACGACCACCTGCAACCAGAAAACTGAAACAAAACCGGGTTCAATCCAAAAGGGATTGGTGGGTATAAAAACAGGGCATAAGATATATAATATCGCGGAATTTAAACACATTCGTGCACGTTATAATCCCCTTTGAAGTTTTATAACAATTTTCCAAGTGGGTAAGAAAGAAAGCATCAAAGGGTTTATAACAATCAATTTCATTAACAATCGGTCAATCATGGCCCGACGAGTGGGTGTGTTCAATCCAACCTCCTTCTCATGTGTGTTCATTAAACAGTCAATCAATCATGCGTTATCATGCGTTTAAATCTTTCGTGTACATTCATTCATTCAATACACGTTTGGGTAATCCGATTCACCAGCATTCCCGCACGTTCCTTCTTCTCCGGGTGACGGGCGGGTTTGCAAGACCCTGCCATCCAATCATAGTGGCTAGTGGGGTACATGAATCCCCAAAAGCCCGTCTAGCATTTCTTTGCCAAAACTCCTGGCAAAGTCCGTTTCGCCGTTCATGCGGTGGAACTAGTATGAGAGAGACACCATCGGCCCTTACCTTCCCGGATAACCTCTCATACTAAGCTCATGGGCCCCGTGTACAGTCATGCTCTCTCCAAAACATTTTGGTAGGAGGATTTAACAAGAAAAGGCTTGACTTTGAAATCATTGACACGAAAACGACTCAATACGTATATATATATATATATATATATATACATTTTGGCTTAAAACTTGCACATAAGGGATATTATTGGGTCATTTGAACTATTAGAAGAGAAACCTACCTTACACGACCAAAAGAAGAACGACAAGGCTCGCCAAAACATTTTGGTAGGATTTAACAAGAAAAGGCTTGACTTTGAAATCATTGGCACGAAAATGACTCAATACGTATATATATACATTTTGGCTTAAAACTTGCACATAAGGGATATTATTGGGTCATTTTAACTATCAGAAGAGAAACCCACCTTACACAACCAAAAGAAGAACGACAAGGAGCTTAGAAGTCACCCTCGCCTCCAACGGGACCGGTATCTGTGCAAAGAAAGTGAAGTGAACATATGAGGACCAAATATGACATACGGCAATGTCGTGCATATGACATGTGATTCTTATGAGATCAAATAAGGTCATGACAATGCAATCACGTATCATTCCGTTCATTCTCAATCATTCTTGCTTATTAAATTCATAACATATGCAATTCAGATTACCATAATTCCAAAATTCCATATAAACAAGCCCACAAACGCACATTACACATACAAAAGTCACACGTATCAAAGCAAGCTAAAGAAATGCATAAAAACATATAAAAAGGACATATCAAAACATTTAGGGGTCAAAGGAATTGAACCGCAAAAGTCGAAAAACTCAAAAACTTACAGCAGCATCTCATACGGGCGTTTAGATTTTCAGAACAAACATCAAATGCCCGTTTGACATGTCTTTGTTCCCAGAAAACGTAACCCAAATGTCTGTTTCTTGATTTCAAAGAAAAACCAAACGGGCATTCAAGTTGCGTCTGTAATAAATTTTGGGTCCCCAAACGCCCGTTTGCAAAACCAAAACAAACACCAAACGGGCGTTCAAAAACTTTCTGTAACAGATTTCCCTTTCCAAATGCCCGTTTCATATTTATTCATGAAACCCAAACGGGCGTTTGTAAGAGACAATTTTGAAAATGACGCCAAACCAAACGGGCGTTCACAAAAACAACAGGAAGGCCAAACGCCCGTTTGGCCTAAATTTTCTGGGCAAAAACTTTCGGGAAAACAGGGGTTCAATCCCAAATCCACCATAACACTTGTCTTGCCTCAATAAACACATTACATGCATTGAAAACATTGTAAAGATCATTTACACATGCCAAGAATCAAGCTAAAGCAAATAATAAGGCAAGAGATGACATATAAGGGCATTTCTTCAAAATTCATACACAATGCATTAATGGCAAATCATGTTTCTTTCAACTACCAAGTAATAGGGTTCTATACAATCATAAATGAAGTCATGTGATCAATTCCCACACATAAAACTCAAAGGAAACCAAGTCACAAGCATGATCACACAATATGGGTCCAAGCCCTCATATAAAAGCATATATTCATATCTCTTGCAAACCTTGGTCACTAAATACATGTTATAGCTTCAAAGAGGAGATCAAGCCATGAAATAATCCACACTCACAAGTACAAGAAGGCAAGAAATGAAGGTGGTGAGAATGTGGAGATGATGATGAATAGTGAACTTCCTTCCCTTTTCCCCTTTGGCTCGGTTCTCTTTAGATTTTGAGGGCTTGAAACGTTTAATTTTGGGATGAAATTAATCATAGCTGATGGGGCTTTAAGTGGGAAAAATATGGGTTCAAGTCTTGCCCCAATTGGATGTGTATAGAGAGAGATACGGGTCATAGAAACAGGTAGGGTCTCATAGGCTGGTTAGGGTAACATGTTGAGGTTCCGGGTTGGTTTTGAGGGTTCAAACGAGATCCAAAATACATTCCGAGCATAAATACATGATCATAACACATAATAGTAACACATAGTCAAGTTTCACAAATTTTCGAATTAAACTCATGCGGTTTCGGCAATCGAACGCGTAAGTCATGCGCATAACAAATTCACATATTGAAATTCAAGTTCAAATAGCAATTACGTATAAATTCAAAAAGGGTTAGAATAAAATGAAATAAATAATGAAATACGCAAATAAATATAAATTTAAATGCACAAATAATGCCACGTAAGCTATACCTGTACAGATAAAAATCTGGGGTGTTACAATATATATATATATATATAATTTTAATTAAAATTAGCTGATAAACATGCAACACACACTGATTTTGCTAGTTTATGAAATTAGTAAAGATAATATCATATGGTTATTATTTTAAGTTTTTATTAACGAATTAAATATAATATCATATGCTTATTATTAAGTATTTATTTATGAAATAAATATAAATATAGTATCATGCAGTTATTATCCTAATTATTTATTTATAAAATAAATAAAAAGGATAATATCATAAAATATTTATTTGTAAAATAAATAAAAAATGTCATAATTTAGTTATTTATGAAATAAATAAAGAAGAGATATAATTCCCTAGGCTACTTGGCCTAGTTATGCTGCTATAATTTATACAACTACCTACATTTTCAAGTGTTGATTAATCCCACACATTAGGTTAGCTTCTCCCAAATGAATGTTAGTTGCGAGTTATATTTGTCTAAGTTAGGGACATAATCTTTATTTTCTGATCTCAAAGGTTTTAAATATGATAATGTCAATAATTTTAAAGCATAATGAAAGTGTTACCTAGATAAACAAACATTTAGTATTCAAAATGATACTAACTGATGGACCCAAAGTACGCTTGGATCTCAGCAGTCCACGTGTCGTGATCCTGGACAATATAGGGAATGGAACGATCGAAGGAACAAGGCTCGCAAAGGGAACTCAGTCTCATCCACGCATCTCCCCAGTGAAGTCTTACGCTCGAATCAACTCAATGCATGAAAATCAAACCCTCGTTGCTGCCCTCACTAAGGAAGTTGTTCTGTATAGGAATCTGGCCTTCGAGAAAACCAACCCTCGAGACCTCTACGCTCGCAGGGTCATCAATCCCTCCTTGAAAAGGAAGACTGCATCTCGAGTGTCCTTACGCTCGGGACCACTCATGCATAGTATAATACTCAAGGGTTGATCTCTTAACTGTTGCTGACACAATAGCCTCTGGTATGACCGCCTAAAAGGTTAAAGTGATGCACGCACGTCGCTTTCAGGTCCTCACATCCCACCACGTTCGCAGGACCACTCGGTTAACATTACCGAACAGTCCTCACCCTCAAACTATAAATAGGAGAAATACTTCTCTCCTTCCCCAAGCAATCTTCACCTACCACACTGTTTTCTTCCTTCACAAGAAATGCACACACTGAACTGGAAACCCCATTGTTGCACATCTTTCAAACTTCTTACAGCTTCATCTTCTTAACCCTTGGTGTTACCCTAGCTGGTAGAATGCACGTTCTTTGGGAACCCAGTTCCTGAGGCTCAAATGTCTGTGATGGTTTTCCCTCTTTACAAATAGAAAGTGTTTGGTGTTGGTTCCTCTTTAACATTTCTGACACCATCATTTTTGGCAAAATTTGCTAAGTATTCCAGCCAAGAGTAATCCGTCAAAGGATTTCAAGGGTAAGCAAAGGTTAAATCCATTTGCTCATTCTTTATGAGTTTTAATCTATTGAATCCACTCGTTTTCAAAGGGATTAGAGTAGTACTATGTGGTGCTATTTCAACGTGGAGTTCCCTCGACATGGAATTTAGCTCAGTTGACCTTCGGATGATAGGTATTTGCAAAAAGAATTAAAAATAAAAGATAATTAAAGTGCATTAAGTAATTGCATTCCTTACTTCATATTTTGTTAGGAGGAAGTACAATATGTCCCAAGGGGAATGATACAACACTTATATGTAGAATCTTCTGAGATTGCAAGCATTCCACGGCCGGGGCAAACGCTCGCCTTGCAAAGTTTCTAGCAGGTAGGCGTTGTTCGGTCATACCTGTAAGACTTTGAAGGGGTCTTCCCAATTAGGGTCTAACTTACCCACATGTTTAGAGACTTCAGCTTTCTTGAGAACTAAGTCTTCTAGTTGGAAAGTCCTTTCCTTGACATGTTTGTTGTACTGCGAGGCGACCGTTGCCTTATAGTTGTGGATGCGAGCCCAAGCAGTATCACGCTTTCCGACAAGCAAGTCCAATTCCAGCTCTCGATTGCTGTCATTAGCAATGGGCTCAAAATAGGCTACGTCTGTGGACTCTTGAGCGAGCTCTGCAGGTATCATTGCCTCGCATCCGTACGTTAGAGCGTAAGGGGTCTCACCTGTTGCCGCTCGTGGGGTAGTCCGGTAGGCCCAAAGGGCTCCCTGGAGTTCCTCGGCCCATTCACATTTTTTACTTTCGAGCATCGTTTTGAGGTGCTGGAGTATAGTTCTGTTTGTCACTTCAGCTTGACCATTAGCCTGCGGGTGGCCTACGGAAGTGAAGTGTTGCTCAATACCAAGCTTTGAGGACCAATCTCTAGTGTCTGGAGCGATGAATTGGGAGCCATTATTTGAAATGAGCACCCTTGGAATACCATATCTGCAGATGATATTCTTCCAAATAAAGTCTCTGCCAGTTTGAAATGTGATCTTGGCGACAACTTCTCCTTCAGCCCATTTTGTGAAGTAATCCACTTCCATGATTGCAAATTTCCTCTGTCCGATCGCTATAGGGAGGGGCCCAACAGTATCAATGCCCTATTGATCAAGGGCCATGATACGTCAACAGGGATCATTTAAGCTGCTGGAAACTGAGGGACGTTCGAGTGGAATTGACATTTGGGGCATTTTTTGGAGTAGTTGATGGCGCCCTGCAAGACCTAGGGCTAATAGAATCCAATCTGTAATATCGTTTTAGCTAGAATCCGACCGCCATAATGGTTTCCACAACTGCCACCATGTACATGTTCTAATACCTCTTTCGCTTGCGAGGGTCTCAAACACCTCATGGGTGGCCCTTGCAATGAGCACTTAAAGAGCCGCCCTTCGCTGTCCAGTGAGAACCTGTGAACCTTGTTTCTTATCTTTTTTGCCTCAATTTTATCGTTTGGAAGGGTTCTGTCTCTTAGGAATAAGATAACTGCGTCGAGCCAGCATGGTTCGGATGGATCAATCATGTTGATCCGTCCTGACGGCTCGCTTTCTTCTATTAAAGGTCCCTCGGTTCTAAGGAAGGTGACCGTCCGTTCGCAAGTTCCATCCAGAGAAGATGCAAACTTTGAAAGAGCGTCGACATGCTCGTTTTTTGCTTGCGGGACCTGTAGTAAGTGAAATTCCTTGAACTCAGCAAAAACTTCCTTAGCTTTTGCTAGATAGTGCACCATGGTGGTTTTTCGAGCCTTATAACTTCCATCGATTTGACTTGCAATCAACTGGGAGTCCACATATGTTGTTATCCTAATAGCTCCATTATTTTTTAGCAATTCTAAGCCCTTGAATGAGCGTCTCGTACTCTGCCTCATTGTTGGTAGCTTGGAAGGTGAGCTTGATTTCAAAGTCCATCTCTATTCCATGAGGATCCCTGAGGGTTACCCCGGCTCCCCCCTTGTGAGGTCGAAGAACCATCAGTGTGAAGCAGCCATAAACCCTCATCTTCGTGCGATGGGGAATCAAGCCCGAAATGCTCGATCAATAGCTATGCGAGGCTCGAAGTTGATGTCGAACTGACTTCGCTCTATTGACCATTTGATCAGCCTTCTGGAGATATCAGTCTTGGCTAAGACTTGCTTGAGGGATTGATCAGTGAGCACTGTAATGGAATGTGCTTGAAAATAGTGCCTTGGCCTTCGAAAAGTGTTGATGAGTGCAAAGGAAAACTTCTCAATCTCCACAAAATGCTTCTCTGCACCTTGCAAGGTTTTGCTCAAATAGTAGATGGGCAAGCGCTCGCATACTGCAACGAGTACGGCGTTTGTGGCTTTCGAAGAAATAGAGAGATAGACAAACAAGTGCTCTCCTTCTACCGGTTTTGTTAGGAGTGGGGCACATGAGAGGTACTGCTTCATGCTCTGAAAGGCTTTCTCGTACTCCAGAGTCCACTCAACATTACGATCATTGCACAAGATCTTAAAGAAGGCCAGGTTCCTGTCAGCGGACCGTGAGATGAATCTATTTAGTGAGATTATCTTCCCCACCAATACTTGAACTTTCCTCACGTTGCTAGGGAAAGGGATATCTAGGATCGCCTTGATTTTTTCTGGATTGGCTTCAGTCCCTCATTGGCTAACTACGTAGCCAAAGAATTTCCCACCTCGGACCCCGAATGTACACTTTGAGGGGTTGAGCTTCATACCATACTGTCTGAGAATGCAGAACGCTTGGTGGAGTCATCCAAGTGTGAGCTTTGACGCTCGCTTTTCACAATCATGTCGTCCATGTAGACCTCCATAAATTTTTCTATTTTAGGCTCGAACATCTGGTTGATGAGACGCTGATAAGTAGCTCCGGTATTTTTGAGGCCAAAAGGCATGACCAAGAAGCAATTCACTCAACATGTACCACGAAGAAGGTCTTTAGGCGATCTTCGGGAGCCACAAAGATCTGGTAGTATCCCTGGAAGGCATCCATCATGCTCATAAGCTCACAGCCAGTAGTTGAATCCATTAGTTGATCTATACGAGACAGAGGATAGGGATCCTTTGGGCAAGCTTTGTTTAAATCTCTAAAATTGTTACGCATACGCCATTTGTTCGCACTTAAGGGCACAAGAGCGTTGCACAGCCATTCCGGATACAGGATTTCCTCACAATATTGAGCATCTTTCAGAACCTATAGATATCCTTCTTCTTCTGTTTGATGGGTTTGAACGCAGGGTCCATGTTGAGCCTGTGAACGATGATGCTCAAATCAATACTGGTAAGATCCAAGGCTTTCTAGGCGAATACATCCAGATTTTCCCTGAGAAAGTCTATCATCAAGACCTATGATGGGCCCTAGAGGTTCGAGCCTATCTGTGTGGTTTTCTTGGGATTGCCCAGTTCTAGTTCAATGGTTACGTATTTTCAGTAGGTTCTATTCTGATCTTGGGGTGTGGTGCTTCGAGCGCCCTCTTCTTCCTGGTAAGGCGATTGTCTAAATCTTTTGTGGGTTGATCTTCTTCGCTTCCAGAAGACTTCTCCACTGCTCTAAAGGGACCATCGCTCGCAGGAGCCTTGGTCCCTCTCTTCTTATTCTTCTTCTTATAGAGCTTGGTCTGCTTATGCTCGGGACCGTCTTCATCGAGCTTTGGGAAGTCTACTGTCTTCTTCATGGAATCTTATTAAATGATTTTTTTTGGCTTGTGGCTGCGAAGGGATAGGATATAGCATTCTCAGGCTTCCTTCACATTGCACAGTACCTCTCCAGTTCCCTCGGGAGTGGAAGACTTAAGCTTCTGGTGGTAGGTGGAAATTACGGCTTTAAAGTCCACGAGGGCTAGTCGCCCGAAGATGATGTTGTATGGTAAGTCCACCTCAACAACTGCATACAAAACACTTAAAGTCTTACGCTGTGGGGCGCGACCAAAAAAGGTGGCCAAGTGTATCTGTCCGAGAGGGACAATCTCGGAACCCCTAAAGCCAATGAGGGCTGTTCTGAGAGGTTCGAGGGGAATGTTAGTGATGTTCATCTTTTGAAATGTAGAGTAAGGCAAAATATTGACTGAGTTTCCACTATCAACGAGAACCCTCTTTACAACATGATTGTGTATGTCTAAGCTAACCACCATGGGGCAGTCAAAGGTTTCACTGGCCCCATAGGGTGTTACAATGTGCTCTAAGTCCCTATCAGTAAAGCCGGTAATTTCATTCTCGCTTGAGCGTTGACTGGCTTCTACAGAGTACACAGTCTGGACTCGTTGAGATTTCTGGTCATAGCTGCGCATGAATCTGCGATAGAGGCATTAAAGTCTCCTACCGAGGGTCCGCCGGCAATCATGTGAATGACTACGTAAGGCTGGTTGTCCAGTTCTGCAGTCTTTTATTTTTCTCGGTTGCTCCCCTAGGCTTGGTGACGGGGAGAACTCCTAGAGCAGGAATGGCTTCTTCTGTGCTCGTGTGCCTGCTCAACGCAGTGCTCATCAAAGTGCTTGAGAGCTTTCACAAACTCCTTGAGATGTGCCCCAGTGATGAGCCTTTGAATTTCTGTCTCAAGCTGATGGCAATCGTTAGTGTCGTAGCCTTTCTGCTTGTGGAAGGCACAGTATTTTCCTAAACGCTTTTGAGCCTCAGTTTTCCTCATTTTAGGCGGCCTCTTAAAGAGCTTCATGTTCACCAGGGAATAAAATTCAGCGATTAGCCTGTTGAGCGGGACACGCTCGCGCTCGTGCCTTCACGGTAGTGATGGGTTTCTCTTAGTGTAGGGTGAACTACGGCGACGGTTGTTCTTGGTTTGTTGACCCCTCTCTAGGGCCCTTACCATTGGAGAGGAGTTAGCCAACGAGCGGTCGCGGGTTTGAACATGTCATCCAAGATGAAGTGGGAGTCTGCAATCTCCCTTAGCTCGAGCAGTGTTCTGGGTTTCCTCTTAGCCACCTCCTCAACAAATTCTTTGATGACGTATTTTTTCATGTTGATGGATTGGAACAGGACATGCTTGATGAAGACCATTGACAGTCGTTCTACAAATAAGATCTCCTCGTTGAACCGTCCCATGTAAGATCTGAGGGTTTCTGTGGCCCTTGTACCAGATTATGAAAAATGGTTGCATCGGGAGCAGGAGACTTTATTGAGTTAAAATAGCTGAGAAAGACATCTGTCAGGTCTTCGTACCCTTAGATTGAGCGTGGAGGAAGTTTCTTACACCATTCTTGGGTCATTCCTTCGAGGGATGTAACAAAGACTTTGGCCCAATAGTGCAGTTGATGCTCGTAGAGGTGCATTAGGTGTACAAAATGATTCAGGTGCTCCGAGGGATCGGTGGTCCCATCATACCTGTTGATTGATGTGGGGATCTTGCCTCTCCCCACTCGAGTCATGAGGACCTCATCGATGAGAGGTGATGTTTCTGCTAACGGTGTACTCCCCCTCAAATCTGTCGTATTCCCCATAAACCTCGGGATGCTCTCTCCGTATCTGGAGTTGCAGTCGCCTTGTTTCGCGAGAGTCTCTAGCCATGGATCCTTCGCCCCCCCCAGGCGGGGAGCTTGGGACCTTGCTCGAGAGAGCTTTTGTACCACATTTTAAAGGTCTTCATGCTGGTTTTGTACATTGAGGAATTGGGGATTGACATCATTCATTAGGTTTTCTCTTTTCGAGGCCCTGGATTAGACCTCCTCTTCGTTTCCTCCCCTGACTTCATGGGGCTCAATTATATTTGGCGACAGAGGCGGTTGGGGGTGTCCGCTCGCGGAGGGTCTTCTTTGCCCGGTGCTGGAGGCGGTGCTGGTTGTTGGGCACTCAGAGCGTTCTGAGCTGCCTCGAGGGGATGAGCTTGTAACCCTCCCCAATGGTGGAGCTCCTGCATTTCCCGCCCCAGTGGGAAAGTAGGTTGTGGTAAAATGCTTCCGAGCATTCTGCGTAGCCTGAGCCTCGCACTGAGCGTAGATCGCCATTAATTGTTGGCTCATTATCTGGGGCATTTTCACCCCTTGGATCTCGTGCGGTAGGATCATCAGAAGGTAGAGATTCCCTACGTGGTAGGGCTGGATGCTCGGGAGCATGTTAGGCATCATACCAGACATCATGCTCGGCATGATTCCCTGCGTATACCCCTGCATTATTCCTGGTTGTATGAGCGTCACGCCTTGAGGTTGCATCACCATGGGGGTATATGCGCCAGCGTTCGTGGTCGCAGCCGCATTGGTGGTAACTGTTGTGCTCGTGGGAGCAGGTGGCGGCGCAATGAGAGGGGTAACGCCTTGAACGGCCGTAGTGGTTTGGCTTTCTAGGTCCACAGTCAAATTTATGCCTCCTACCGCGACGGCGGTGGCTACAGTGGTGGTTCCGCCTTCGGGAACCTCCTCGTTGAGTGGAGGGAGCACCCCTCGATTATCCGCGGTCCCGGATCTCGTAGTAACCATCTCAGAAGTGGTCTGAAAATGCAATCAAAGAGGAAGAAAGGGAACTGAACTAGAAATGAAAAGTTGGAAAATGTGGGTTCTATTGTTCAACTAGCTAATGAGATGAGAGCTGCGTATGGTAGCTTCCCACAGACGGCGCCAAAAATGATGGTGTTAGAAATGTTAAAGAGAAACCAACATCAAACACTTTATATTTGTGAAGAGGGAAAACCATCACAAGCGTTTGAGCCTCAGGAACCGTGTTCCCAAAGAACGTAGATTCTACCAGCTAAGGTAATACCAAGGGAGAAGAAGATGAAGTTGTAAGAAGCTTGAAAGATGTGCAACAATGGGGTTTCCAGTTCAATGCGTGCATTTCTTGTGAAGGAAGAAAACAGTGTGGTAGGTGAAGATTGCTTGGGGAATGAGAGAATTATTTCTCCTATTTATAGTTTGAGGGTGAGGACTGTTTGGTAACATTAACTGAGTAGTCCTGCGATGCTGTTGCCCTAGATACGTGGCGGGATGTGAGGGCCTAAAAGTGACGTGCGTGCGTCAGTTTCACCTTTTAGGCGGTTATGCCAAGCTATTGTGTCAGCGACAATTAAGGGATTAATCCCTCGAGTATTAGACTATGCATGAGTGGTCCCGAGCGTAAGGACGCTCGAGATGCAGTCTTCCTATTTAAGGAGGGATTGATGACCCCGCGAGCGTAGAGGTCTCGAGGGTTGGTTTTCTCGAAAGCCGGATTCCTATGCAGAGTAGCTTCCTTAGTGAGAGCAGCAACGAGGGTTTGATTCCCGTGTGTTGAGTTGATTCGAGCGTAAGACTTCACTGGGGAGATGCAGGGAAGAGACTGAGTTCCCTTTGAGAGCCTTATTCCTCCGAGCATTCCATCTCTGAGTGTTCCATTCTCTATATTGTCCAGGATCACGACACGTGGACGGATAGGATCCGAACTTATTTTGGGTCCATCACTAATAAACATTAAATAATGCACAGATACTTTTATATTTATCATTTTATCATGTGGTGTAATTTTATTTTGTTTTCTCCATTTATTCATGTTATAGTCTCTGACTACAAGGTATATATGAAGTCAAAGATACAAACCCTAAAATCTACAACATATTTTAGTTTTTTTTTATACACTCCTTATTTTAGATGATTCTTAATGAGATTAACAATATCTATTTACAAGAAAATATTTACTAAAAATACGCACAGAACCAAATATGTACAAGATTTATGTAATTTTGGATATTTGTTCACAATATAGTGATATACACATGCCTTGGATCCACCATGTGAGTGAGAGATGAAGTATCAAATTGAAGTAGAAGACTCAATCAGCACATGCGGGCAAGATCTTCTACTACAATTAGTGTTTCATCTTCTGCTACACTTACCCGATGTGCGATACGTGGAATATTAATAAATAATAAATACAACATATTAATTAAGAATAATTAAGGCATACTACCGGCGTTAAAAATTCCGTTAAGGAGAGACAAAGAGTTTTAAAATATTCTTCTATATTGTTAAGATATGGTAAAAATATCTTTCCAAAATCTTTTAAAAATAAAAATAGAAAACTCTTTTTCTTCAAGAGTTAATTCTGTGAAAACTCACGATTAAAATAAGAAAATAATTATTAGTTAAAAAAAAACTCTTGTTAAACTCAGAAAAATAAAAAACCATATAAACATGATATACAAAAGAAGACATTATTAAACTCATGTCATGTTTATATGAGTTTAATAAACATTATTAAAAAAAACCATAATTACCAAAAAAACAAATTGAAAACCAAATATTACGTATATAGCTAACTTTATCAATATCATGTATTACTAATTTCTTAAGCCGAGATCAAATGCCTTTTACCATTTGGGTGTGTGTAAAAGGAAAAAAGTATTACATTGAAATACTTTTTAAATGTTTCCTTATATCATGTCTAATAATTTAAAAACTTAATTAAGGGGTATTTTGTACGTATGTTATCCTTTTGACTATTTTGATAGATTAACAAATAACGTTCTTGAAAATGAAAACAAGGAGCATAATTAAATAAACCCGTGATCTAGATCACATAATCCTTCTGTTATACTTAACGCACTCGCACTCAGTTCTCCGCACTGGCGAATTTGTGCGCATCGC
>JBBMKE010130056.1:0-16183 GCA_037834125.1 Lippia alba | reverse complement strand
CCTTAATCGAAACGGCCTCACGGATTTGCTTCTGAGCCAGGGCGGAACCATAGCTCAAAACGCGTCTGCAAGGATAGATTTCCATCCCCCTTATAAGGAGGACTTCGTTCTCCTACACAACCGATGTGGGATGTTACACAAATTGTATGTATTTTCAAATTTCATACCTCGGTGAAGCTTCCACTCTATCATCCTTACACATTCTGCATTGTATTCCTTGCATTGTTTTTGATACAGATCTTGTGCAGTTGTTGCAAGCGTCATACCATGGCATGGATATGTTTTTCACCGAATCAACCTTTGCTTTGAAGTAATAGTGTTGTTCTGTGAAATTAGCGGAGGTTGTATTTCATTTGGGTAGTTATACCAAATTTATGTAAATTAAACAATCAAATATCTATTCTTATTCATAAGATCAATTGTAAGTACAAACAAAATTGTATGCGTTGATAAATGGCAGACCTTATACATTCCTTGGTGTAACTATAATAAAAATGGGAAAAATTTAATCATATTTAAATTTTTACTATGTTGCAATTGTCACTACTATTATATCTTAATCAATAATATTTATGAACAATTGTAATGGGACCGTAACAATACAGAAAAAAAAGAAAAAAAAACTCCATATATTAACAATAAAATATTAATTTTCAAAAATAAAAAATACAATATTAGTATTTATGGTATAATTATGTTCCGCCCAAAATATTTGTTTTTAATATTAAAAATTACATATAGTTAAAAAGCCGGTTATATTTGTCCAGATTACCTCTTGTAACTTATCACGACAATGCATCACTTTTGTGATGGCTGTTTCGTTCGCCCTTTTAATTTTTTGGTCATTCACAGTTCCTCCAATGTTATTCCTTTCGATGATGTCAACCTGTACATCAAGTAAAAAATTATATAAATTACTTATTTTTTAATTTCATTAATATCAAATTATTATGGCGTTGGGACACTCTTTTTTCAACCATTATAATAATAAAAGTCCAACTCACCATGTATTGAGTACCTCTGCCTGGTCACAACTTAGATCGATGAGTATCGCCGTTGCAGATCTTGCCTTTAATTGTAATTCACCTTGTAAAATAGTTGGTTTTAGAACCTATCACATCTTCTTTACAAAATTTATTTGTTCTATTTCTCCTTTTTTTTTTGGTGTTTCATGGCATACCTTGGTATGTGTGCCTTTTCAATTCTGAAATTTTTACAATCGCTCTCTTATTTTTCATTTTCTGCAACCATCCTCCTTCTGTCATTTCTACATTATTCGAAAAATTAATCGTGATTGTTTCCAACCTTCACCAAAATATTAAATTTGAATTAATAATAATTGTATCGTAAATTGTAAACGATTAATTAGTTTCTTACTTGTTGTTCATTATTATTACTTCTCTTTTGTAGCTTGTACTTTTGTTGCTTCTCTAAAATTGAAACGGTGTCTTTCTTCACGAATCCAATTAAATCTGCTGTTGTCCCGTATTAGATATTTATTTTATTTATTTGCGGATTGACGTTGATGTAATTTTGGTTTATTCCCTTCACCGTTGGATTCTCTATTATGTAAGCTTTATTGAAAATCAAATAATTTTCGTAGCTTTTCTCCATATTCTTGAATATAATGCCATGTATCCTTGTCCCCTAGAAATGTAAAATATGAATAAATTGAATAATTGATTTCCTCTAATTTTTTTTTAAATAATTAGTTCATGTGAAACAGAACATTAGTAACATTAATGTATAATCATGGGGACGTAGTAAAGCTTTTAATAGCGAACGGGTCACTGCGAACCTGCTTTTCAGATGGATTAGATTAAAACTCCACTCTTTTTCCTTCCTTTCTTGCTTCAACTTTCGGATTGATACTTTGACAAAATAACATTCTGTAAAGTCGAGAATAGTGCATAGATGAAAATATCCCCTATGGTGAAGTAAATAATAATTTAAAAAATCATAAAACTAAAACTCAAAATAATACCTTTTGGTAGATGAGGAGGCATTTCTAGGCACACTGATTTCGTAAGAACTCTGAGAATTTCATAATGTCATATCAGTTGTTTAGCGATGTTTGCATTACAGGAAAGAAATAATGAGGCAAAAATTTCAAGAAAATTGACTAACCATAAGTTGCTTACTGTCCTTTAAGAATTGATTCTTTAGGATATCAATCATTGATCAAAGTTAATTATTTATTACAGCAATGATCAAATACGAAGAGAGAATAACAGGGTGTCCTCTAGGATGTTTTTGGATTTTTTTTTTTGATAGATCCCATTTATTTGAGTTTGAACCTGTCGACAAGTAAAACTCACCCAAAGGTCTTTTTTTAATAAGTACTCAAGGATATAAACAATGAACATGGCTGCAAAGGTTGAATTATATAATTTTATAAATTTAATATCCAGTAATAAAATTAAAAATATTATACAAAAGACAACAAATAAATATTATTAAATCAAATTAGCATAATGTTGCAATAACCAATGCATTGTGAAAATACCAGGTACTTCTTGCAGATCTGGCAAATCCGAGCATTAAGAAAGTATCCTTTAACTCCACACTCAATAAGATATTAAAGAGAGACTGATGTGCGCTAAAATTAAATAAATATATCGAGAAAGAAAGATTCCGAAAAATTAACGTAATTAACAGAGTCTGTGTAATTACTTAAGAGTTACCTTTCTCTGGAACTGGAATTCCCCATACACAAAAGATATACATATACATACAGTAACCAACATATTGTGTATAATTAATAGTTACCTTCGCCATGAATAGGGATTCAAGAGTAGTTGCCCATTCCTTTGCATTTGTCGCAACAATGGATACAACAATTGCGGGCTCTCTTGATGCAACAATCGTGCATATACTAAAACATGTTGAGAATATGATAAGGCGCCAAGCGAGTTGGAGATGTTTCTGTTGAGGATGTTGGAAGTGCAGGTGTTGGAGTTGGAGATGTTGCTGTTTCTGTTGAGGATGTCAAGTGCAGGTGTTGGAGTTAGAGATGTTGCTGATATTGGAGATGTTGTTGATGTTTCTGTTGCAGCAAGGAATGATGATCAAGTGAGGCGTTCTGGAAGGAAGCGAAATAAACCTTTATGGAAACAAGATTTTATCTTACAAAAATCCTAATAGAACTGGGATAGCATTAGCGTTATTTTAATTTATGTACTTTCAGTTATTGCATGTTTTAGTCTTTGGTTTTGTTATTTGCTTTGGAGTCCTTGGTTTAAGGGCGATAGGTTTAATATCGTTGAACCCTTTATTTTGGTTTATGCATTGAGAAATAAAATTCCTTTCATCTCTAAAGAACTCTCAAGTCTCTCTTCAACCCTATTTTCTCCCGCCGGCAGGTTCTTTGCTGGATTATCCACGAGCGTGAGACTGCTCTAATCGTCTCGTTGTGATTGTTCGTATCAATTGGATGCTTTGGTTCCTGACCCTAGCCGTACTCTAGCAATACGTAATGTTGTGGTGCCGCAGTAAAGGGGGGCGGAGGGCCCTCTGCCGGGAAATTTTCATGCTGCTTCCAAGGTACGGTTAGATATGCCTAAGAGTGATGGATCCAATCCGTTGGGATGGTTATTTCAGGATCAAGAATACTTCTTCTTTTCCGGTATTCCTGAGGGATCGCGTTTGGCCATGGTGGGATTGATATTAGAAGGGCCCGCGCTTGATTGGTTTTGTTGGCGCCAACGCTGTAACCTCTTGGAATCGTGGGCGGATTTTGTCGTAAAATTTAAGCTGCGATTTGATCCCCTTAACTACGTAGATTACTTTGGCATGCTCACCAAAGTGCAGCAGACCGGAAGTGTGTTTGATTACCAAATGGCTTTTGAGAAAATTCTGGTTAACGTCAATGGTATTTCGGAGACACATCTTCAATCCTTGTTCCACGCCGGGTTGAAACCACATTTGCAACATGAGATGTTGTTGTCCAAACCTGCATCCCTGTCTGAATCTTTTGCAATGGCACGTGAATTGGAGGCCAAGCATAAGGTCTGGGTGTCGGCCTCACCGCGGTAATTCAGTAGTTATCCTACATCCGTCAAACCTGTCGGTACCAATTCCATGGGACAGATGGGGTTTAGAACTTCATTACCGTTGCTCCCCACTCCACTGCTCAAACCCGCCATATCAGGGGTCTCAACATCTAACACGCCGATTCGTCGGTTGATGCGCATTGAGCGTGAGGCACGAGCGGCTCAAGGTTTGTGCTACAATTGTGATGTGAAGTGGGAATGGGATCATCACTGTGGTCGTTACCTATTGCTTATAGGTGACGAAGATGAGGAAGAATCTGAGGAGACAGGCACAGATGAGGCGATCGTGGTGATGGCGGATGTTTTGACTTTGCATAGCCTTGCTGCAGGTCAAACACCACGCTCTCTGCGACTCGGGGGGATGATTGGCGGAGTTGTCGTAACAGTCTTAATTGATGGTGGTAGCACACACAGTTTTATCCACTCTTCTATAGTGGAAAAACTGAGTTTGCCGGTCAGTTCGGTTACACCTTTTCGGGTGCACGTGGGTAATGGAGAATCGTTGGTCTGTTGGCAACAATGTGTTGGGATTCATCTTTTGATGCAGGGACATGAGTTTTAGGTTGATGTGTTTGTTTTGCCAATTTATGGAGCGAATGTTGTTCTGGGAGTTCAGTGGTTACGTTTACTTAGTCGGGTGGCACATGATTACGCCATGCTGACAACGAAATTTGTGTGGAATAGACAAACCGTGTTATTGCAGGGAAGCTTGGAGCAGCCTAAGGAGTTGTCTCTCAATTAATTTTGTTCGTTACAGGCATCGGAGATTTCGGCTTCTTATGAATTGACCGTGGAACCGATCACTTTGTCGGAGCCTAAAAAGGGATTTCCTCAGGATATGCCTAAAGATATAATGGCGGTACTTCAGTGATATGCACGGGTTTTTCAAGAACCATCTGCGCTTCCCCCAGCGCGCTGGACTGACCATCATATTAGGTTACTCCCCGGGACAACCCCAATGAACATCCGGCCCTATCACTATCCGTATTTTCAGAAATTTGAAATTGAACGCCTAGTACGTGACATGTTAGAACAGGGCTTGATTCGACCTAGCCGGAGTCCTTTTTCTTCAGCAGTGCTTTTGGTGAAAAAGAAGGATAGTTTATATCGTTCTTATGTGGATTACCGAGCCTTGAATGCGGTGACTATGCCGGATAAATTCCCGATTCCTACAGCCGATGAATTATTTGATGAGTTGGGTTTTGCGCAAGTGTTTACGAAGTTGGATTTACGCTCGGGCTACCACCAGATTCGCATGCACGATAGAGACGTGTACTCACGAAGGCCACTACGAGTTTCGTGTGATGTCGTTTGGGCTTACGAACCCTCCACTTTTCAAGCCTGCATGAATAGGCTTTTCACCGCGTATCTACGTAAGTTTGTGATTGTTTTCTATGATGACATTCTCGTATATAGTTCATCACTTTCGGATCATGTGGCACAGTTGGGAGTGGTTTTATCATTGTTACAAGCTAATGATTTTTTTGTGAAGTTATCGAAATGCTCTTTTGCAACGAGCTCCATTGATTATCTGGGTCATATCATTTCGGATGGATGTTTCAAGGTGGATGAAAGTAAAATTGCAGCCATGACAAACTGGCCTGTTCCTAAAACGATAAAGCAATTAAGGGAATTTCTGGGGCTTACTAGGTATTATCGGAGATTCATCAACAAGTATTCATTATTGGCGGCTCCACTCACTGACTTGCTAAAGAAAGATAGTTTCTCATGGACGGATGCGGCTGGTGCAGCCTTCGCAGAACTAAAACGGGCTATGTGTTCAGCCCCTATTTTGCGTTTACCGAATTTTGACGGGACGTTTGTGGTGGAAACAGATGCTTCAGGTACCGGGATTGGGGCGGTCCTGTTGCAATCTGAGCAATCCGTAGCTTTCTTCAGTAAGAAGTTTGGACCCCGGCGGTTGGCCGCTTCTACGTATCATAAAGAATTATATGCGATTGTCGAAGCAGTACAAAAATGGCGTCAATATTTGTTGGGGCGCGAATTTGTTATTCGGACGGATCAACGAAGTCTTAAGGAATTGTTCCAACAAGTAATTCATACTTCGGATCAACAATTTTATGTCCGGAAGTTGCTTGATTTTCACTTTCGTATTGAGTACAAGCCGAGGAGTTCAAATACGGTGGCAGACTCTTTATCTCACCGCGATAACAACGCCCCCTCAGGCAGCCTCGTCGCGTTGGTGTCACGCCCTATGCCTGAAATTCTGGACTTGTTAACTGATTTGCAACATTTGCATCAGGAGTTTCTAAGGGGATCATTATCAGCGCCTTATTCGGTTAGTGATGGGCTCTTTTTTTATGGAAATAGGCTGTGTGTTGGCAAAGATTCGCCTTTACGGACCACATTGTTGACAGAATATCATAATTTGCCTATGGGCGGGCATGCGGGAGTGCACCGGACCTTTCACAGGTTGGCGGCGAGTTTTTATTGGCTTAATATGAGGGCTGATGTTCGGGATCATATTGCGAAGAGTGGTACGTGTCAAGTCACGAAAACTTCAACTCAACCTCCTTCGGGGTTGTTGCAGCCTTTACCAGTTCTGGCGAGAATTTGGGAAGATATTAGCATGGATTTCATTATCGGGTTGCCTTTATCTCGGAGTTTTTCGGTGGTAATGGTAGTCGTTGACCGGTTATCAAAGTATGCGCACTTTGGCGCGCTTTCAGGTGATTTTGATGCACATCGAGTAGCTCATCTTTTTTCGGATATGGTGGTCAAGTTACATAGGGTTCCCTCGTCCATTATTTCCGATAGGATAAGGTTTTTATGAGCAAGTTCTGGACGGTTTTACATTCTCTCAGCGGCACAACTCTTAAGCTGAGCTCAGCTTTTCATCCTCAAACGGATGGGCGGACCGAGGTGATAAATCGGGTTCTCGAGCAATATCTTCGTGTGTTTTGTCATGATAAACCGAAGAGATGGACAGTGATGCTACCCTGAACTGAATATTCATTGAACACGAGCTATAATTCTAGCATTGGCACAACTCCTTTTCAGGCCGTTTATGGTAGACCTCATCCTGCTATCTTACCATATCATCCCGGTGACTGTAAAGTTCCTACTGTTTCGGAGGTTTTGGAGGAGGGAGGAGAGCTGTTGCAGCGTCTGAAGTTGCATTTGAGTGTGGCTCGGGCTCGAATGAAGGCCTATGCTGATTTGTATTGGCGGGATGTTGAATTTAAGGTTGGGGATTTGGTCTTATTGAAGCTTCAGCCCTATCGTCAACATTCTGTTGCTCGGCGAGGGTCTCAGAAGTTGGCAAGGCGTTATTTTGGGCCATATGAAGTCTTAGAGCAAGTGGGTTTGGTGGCGTATCGCCTAAAGTTACCGAAATCGTCATGCATACATTCGGTGTTTCATGTTTCATTGTTGCGTCGATTTAAGAAAGGCAATGAGTTGGTGGCAGGGGGGGCGTTGCCGAATGATCTGTTGGACGGCTGCGTTCCATCGAGCCCGATGGCGATTCATGAGGTTCGTCATGTGTTACGTAAGGGGGTTTTGCAGGAACAGTGGTTAATTCGTTTGTCCGACTGTTCGTTGGATGATGCTACATGGGAACCGGCGAGTCATATTCGTCGTGTTTATCCTGGTTTACACCTTGAGGACAAGGTGTGTCTTAAAGGGGGTGGGAGTGATACGGCGCCAAGCCGAGTTGGAGATGTTTCTGTTGAGGATGTTGGAAGTACAGGTGTTAGAGTTGGAGATGTTGTTGTTTCTGTTGAGGATGTTGGAATTGCAGGTGTTGGAGTTGGAGATGTTGTTGTTTCTGTTGAGGATGTTGGAAGTGCAGGTGATGGAGTTGGAGATGTTGCTGATATTGGAGATGCTGCTGATGTTTCTGTTGCAGCAAGGAATGATGATCAAGTGAGGCGTTCTGGAAGGAAGCGAAATAAACCTTTATGGCAACAAGATTTTATCTTACAGAAATCCTAATAGAACTGGGATAGCACTAGCGTTATTTTAATTTACATACTTTTAGTTATTGCATGTTTTAGTCTTTGGTTTTGTTATTTGCTTTGGAGTCCTTGGTTTATGGGTGATAGGTTTAATATCGTTGAACCCTTTGGTTTGGTTTATGCATTGAGAAATAAAATTCCTTTCATCTCTAAAGAACTCTCAAGTCTCTCTTCAACCCTATTTTCTCCCGCCGGCGGGTTCTTTGCCGGATTATCCACGAGCGTGACACTGCTCTAATCGTCTCGTTGTGATTGTTCGTATCAGAATACAATGAATATTTGAAGCTAGGCCACACATTGATTCAATGAATTTTCTATTGCACCAACTTATCACAGCCACTCTCAATCAACAAAATGCAGCAGAGAACTAATAATTCAGAACACACTGAAACGTTGTATTGGTATAAGCAAAGAGTGATTATCTAATATAAACCATAAACAACAAAAACACGGGAAAATTGCTTACCGGAAAAATGGCATAGTTTTACACAAAAAGGGAAGAGGAAATCAAAACAATAACAAAGGTAATTATAGAAACAAGCCAACAGTTACAACCTGGCTCGCTGCTCGCTAGCAAACTCTTTGGATCAGCTATCCTCAACTCTTGAGTGAAAAACAAAACTCAGAATTGTGGTGGTTGTATCCCTGTTTATGGAAGAAACAAAAATCAATCTATAAAGATAATGATGTTTAAGGAAAAAAAATGAAGAAGAGATACTTAAATCTGTTTTTTCATCGCCATAAATCTGCATAATTTCAATCTTGAATTTGCAATAAGAAACTTTTGCCTTTGGTCTGTTGCCAGCATTTATATCTGTCCTCATTACTTCATATAATTGTGAACGAAATGACAATGGTTGTGATTTCAGCGTGGGATTCAAACCAAACTATAGATAATGTAGTTTCATGGTTGCTTAAATGATTATATGTGCCATGATATATTTGAGTATGTTTTTTAAATAATAATTAATTGACATCTATCAGACATGCAATCATCTAGCAACCTCAATCGATAAATGAAGAAGAGATAATATTGCCCTTATCACTTCCAAGTTTCAAAGAAAAACAAAGACATACAAAGATTTATAATACCATATACATAAATACCAATTCCAATCTCAGAAACAAACACGTTAGGATTTTTAAGCAAGGATTTGCGAAGTACCTCTACAAATGCTCTCTCAAGTTGTCCACTTAATCCAGTCGCGCAAGGCCTAACAATAGCAACTTTACCAATTCCACGAAACAAGAATCCAATTACTAAAAGCAGAAGTAATAGAGGCCCAACAATGGCTGCAGACACCACGAGCTCACGACTTGTTCCAGAATCCTTATTAGATGAAAGAAGGAGGCGGAATGCAAAGAATTCCATTCGCGAATTCATGTATTGCAAGACAAGAGAAAAAAAAAAGTACGATTTAGTTGAATGACATAGTAATAAAAAATAATTTATATTACAACCAACATTGAGAGAAGGGAATTAAACAACAACAATGTACATTAAAAGAGGAAACAAAGAGTCCAAGAAGGGGAATAGTTGGTCCTTAGATTAAATATAATTAAGTTATTCAAAGAATTTGATTCACGAATTAATGTATTGCAAGACAAGAGGAAAAAATGTGCCATTTTGCTGATAGACATATCAATAATAAACTAAAATTTTAGATTATAGCCAACATTAAGTGAAGGGAATTAAACAACAATATTTAGTGTACAATTAAAATGAATAGGAAGAGTGAGAGAACGGGAATAGTTGGTCCTTAACTTAAATATAATTAAGTTAATATAATGGAGTAAAAATAATAATTAACTTAATGAAGATTAGATTATTTTAAATACATAAAATGGTATAAGGGTATTTGAGTAAAAGACTAATTAATATAATTTATTAATGTCCGATTATTAGAATTAAGTTAATATATTTGAGTGAAAATAGTATAAGGGTTAAGTAATTGAGTGAGGTTGGATTAGGGTATTTGAATAAAAAAATTAATTAATTTAATGGCTATAAAAATTAAATTAACATAATTTATTAAGGTCTGATTATTAGAATGAAATTATTAAATTGGAGTAAAAATATTATTTCATTTAATAGACATAACAAAGTAGATAGATTAACATAATTGATTAAGGTTGGATTATTAATTTTTGATCTACCTAGCCTACAAATTAAATAGTTAAATAAATACAATGGTATAAGGGGAAATTAAATTGTACAAGGGTAATTCAGTCGATTCACATACAAAATCATGTTATCCAGACTTTTATATAAATAAATACAATAAAATAATAAAGTTTAAATATTAGTTTTTGAAATAAATGCAATAAAATAACTAAGTTGAATTACTAATTTTTGACCCATTTATATAAACTATAGAATATTCATTAAATAGTTAAATAAAATATCAAGTGCGAGAAAAATGCAAGAGTTTGATTAATTAAAATAATTAAATTAAAATTAAGGACACATTATAGGAGAACATGAAAAGTTAGAGAATTTCAAAAATTGGGACTTAAATATTATTAATTTAATTTAATGAAAATGAATAAAATAAAATAATTAAGTTGATGGCAAAATCCGGGACTTAAATATAGAATTTAATTTTATGAAAATAAATAAAATAACTTATTAAGTTGGATTTATCAGTTTTTTTAAACTATGCTCCGAGAAAATACTATGTGTAATTGACATAAATAATTAGATTAAGGTAATCAATTAAGTTTGGATTATTAATGTATGCCCCACGTGACCCACAAATAAATAGTTAAATCAACAAAAATTGTTATGCACAAATAATATTGTATAAGGGTAGTTTAGTCCATTCACATACAATATCCTCTTATCCACACTTTTATATAGTTATAGATTATAGATAGATAGATAGATAGATAGATAGATAGATAGATTGGGATCGCTTTTTGGAACAATCTTCTCGGAGTCTCTGACAGCGTTGGAAATCTTGGTGCTGCGTTTTTTTGGCAACAATGGATACTTCGACAGTGCAATCTCCGACAATAGTTTCTCCAATGGTGGCGGAAATCTTACGATGGAAAGGGACATGATCAACTGATCGAATGCTATTGAGGCCTCACCCGCGCTATTCTGGAATGTGATCTTTCATCAGCAGCGCTTTTTGGACACGATCTCTTCATCTTTCTTGGAGGAATTGCGCTATTGCTGTTGTTATCCTTCTTCTTCTTCTTTTTTTTTTTAATTGCAGATTTCGGCATTGAGTATTGCAAATGCAGCCTTCCATCCCCACACAATAGGAAAATTTGCGTTTGGAACATTGTCGATATGAATCTACTTCTTATTACTGGGGAAACAAAAGCTTGACTCTCCACCATCGGAACCATATCAGGGAAAAAGAGCACTTCACTGCTTCCGCAACTCCAACATCGGAACCATACCAACATCAGAACCATGTTGGGAAAAATGATCACGTCGCCGAATATTTCTCCAATTTTCTTCAGTTGGACTTAGAATTCTTCAATTTTGGGAAGCAAAGGCCATCCTCTTTCACTTCTGCAATTCACAAGATCAAAAGCGAAGATCCAATTCATGGAATCAAAAGGGAATAGCAATGGAGCAAGTAGAGGATCTGAAAGTTGCCTATCACCCACAACCTCTATCCAAATTCTTGTTGGTGACATTCCATGCGTGCAATGTTTGAAGAACGCTCAGATAATCATTGTTTCAATCGAGTCACCACATTAACTCAAATGTAGATTCTCGTCTTGACGCCATCTTTTTTGACATCTCGGGGGTGCTGACAAAAATTTGCTTTTTTTTTTTCTTTTCATTTTTGTAGGTGAAGGGAGAAAAGGAGTTGAGGAATTAAATCATCACTCCACAGGAAAGGAATTTGTCATGGAGTCCAAAAGTTATTGATTTTGTTGGAAACTCTGATAAGAGACTTGGCCGTTGAAAGAGTTGGAGAGACCACATGAAGACTTTAGATATAATGCAGCAACCTTGTCATTTTTTGTATTCCTTTGGGTCATTCTAATGTAAAAGTACACCATTTTGAGGAATAAATTAATCTTTTCTATTTTCATTCTTCTTTGCATTTGTGCATTTGTTCATCATTCTTTGATTTGATGTTGATCTTGAATGACTTCAATGCATGCCCCCAATGTTGAAATTTTTGCGCTCTTGTCGAAACTCACGAACAATTTGAATTTGTTGGAAAAGATGACTGCACTTGAAAATTTAGTATTCAAGTTGCCTACGTACCCCGAAAGGAAGATCAAGTCATGACATAGTTCAAAATTCTTTTTTTGTCACAGTTTATACTCATGCGAACAACGAGTAACGCACAGTTTAGGCTCGTGCGTCATGGAGCAATTTTCTCATGTAGGATGATCTTTTTTTCGAAATTTGACTTTCGGATGTTGATGGCATCTTTGTTCTGTCTGTCGATTTGTCGCTGCTACTTGGAAACATATCATTGACTTCTCCAAGAAACGTTGGTGGAAAGAAATCTCCAAGAGTTGCATGACTTCGCTTGTAGGTTCTTTCTGATTTCTTTTTACTTGCTCAAGCATTCTTCGAACTTCTTGGTGGATTTCGTCTATGGATCCAGTTTGCTTTGATTTTCTCCTTAACTTTAGTGGATGAACTTGATCAGCACACTGCTTTGGACTTCTTCGGCGAGTCATAAGAATCGATCTATCACCATCAGTAGTTTTATCTGAAGGAGTGCTTCTTGTTCGATTCTTTTGCAGCAAGCAAGGTCTTCACCAAGGTTAGGCCAAGACTACCAAACTGAAGCATTGTCGGCTCCACGAATTCAGGTAGAGAGAAGATCACCTTCTTGCTTTGAGAATTCTGAAAGATACTCTTGGTTGCGGTAAGGCTAGCATTATTCACCTCTGCAACATCTTCATCATCATCTTTATTACTTTTATCATCGTCGTCGAAGATTATTTTTCCATCATTGGCCAGCGACGTTATCTTCTCTTTGACCACAAAGCACCTCTCAATAGGATGACCGATAATTCGGTGATACTTGCAGTATTTGGGATCAGCCACCTTGCCACTTTTTTTCGGGCGTTTTGACTCTGGCAATTTGATCAACCTTCTTTCAACGAGTTCATAAAAAATATGAGAGATATTGTCATCAACAAAAGGGTATTCCTTTTCTTGTCTTTCTCTCAATGTAGGTCGATGACCGTCATTTGAATTGAGTGGAGCTCCAAAGTTCTTGTTCTTCTCAACATTCGGGGGCACTCTTAAGCAATTGAAATGGTCATGGAATCTTCGGTCGAGGCTTTAACAAACTTTTCATTTTCCAACAATATTCTCGTTCTCTTCCTTCTTCTCTGCGTAAAAATGAAGGTCGGTGATTTGTGATACTAAATTCCATGTCATGGGCACGAGTAGCTAACTCCTCGAAAGTTCGAGGTCTGATCCCTTGGAGAATGTATTGAAGTCCCCAATGCATTCCTTGTGTGCACATCTCTATTGTTGATGTTTCTGACAACTTGTCTTTGCAACATAAGCTTAGTGCTCGCCAACGGTTAATGTAGTCGGCGACCGGTTCATTTTTCAGTTGTCTCACATTCGTAAGCTCGATCATACTCACGGTGCGGAGAGTGCTATAGAAACGGTTCAAGAACTCCCCTTCCATTTTGTCCCAACTATTAATGGATTCGGGTTCGAGATCAACATACCAGTTGAAGGTGTTGCCTTTGTGCGATCGCACGAACTGCTTGATAAGAAGATCCCCGCCGATTCCAGCGTTGTTGCAAGTTACAATGAAGTGGGCGATTTGCTGTTTAGGATTGCCTTTTCCATCGAACTATTAAAGCTTTAATGGCTCGTACCCCTTCGGCATCTTCAAAGCACCGATCCTTAGCGAGTACGGTTTTGAGTATGCAACTCGATTTTGGGATGACCCGTCGTACTGCTCCTTGATGGTGTTTGCTATCATTGCGTGCAACTCTTCCACGGACAGAGTTGCTACCGAACTTGTTGAACGTGTGGTCTTTTGTGCGAAATCTAGCTTCTGAGGCGTCTGATCAACTGGTTTCTCATTTGGAGTATGTTTTGGAGGAGAAGGACGGTTGTGGTTGGACGCTTCAACATTTTGTTGCTCCACCTTGTTCATCAGTTGCGCAATCTGGAAATCCTTGTCTTCCACAATCTTTTGCAGACCAGCTATAGCTTGTGCCATCTAGGCGAGTTGCTCATCCATTTTCGTTGCACCGGTGGTCATCGCGGGCAAATCGGCAAAGGTGGTGGAGTAAGTTCTTCTCGGGGAGGCCGGATTGGAATTATCCGGTTTGGATGAAACTGAAACGTGGTGCTTGCTCCCGGAAGGCGATTGAGTGATGTCAGCAATGAAGTCGGTGAAATCCTTCTTGTTGAAGAGTTCCCTTTTTGGTGCCATGGAATTGCTTAGGATGACGGTATGAGATTTTCCACCGATTGAAGAGATGAGAGGCGGAGAATGTCCCACTGGGCGTGCCAAAATTTGTTTACACAGATTTTCGTTGGATCTGCAATAAATGTATACGAGAAACAAGAAAATAGCGAAAACAAAGAATTTACATACAAAACCCCAAGACACGAGTTTTTACATACAAACAATAAAAAGTAAAATTCAAAAAGATAATCTTTTTTGAAAAATGGCAGAGTAAACTTTCCTTCTAGATTGGCGATAAACTTTTTAATTCAACTGCAGAAAAAAAATCATCTACACTCTACTCACGGTGTTCTTCGCAACCTTGTTCAAACCCCAGCAGAGCTGCATCCTCCAATTTTCGTTCATTGGTAGTCTCAAATCTCTCAATAAAGCCACTTTTTTCAGTAATTAGGAAATTTTAGGCAAAATTAGGAAAGCATATCATGCATGCACTAGAATGAAATACAAGATGTGCGTACATAGATGGTGATGATGATGATTCCAATTTCCAAGTAAATAAAAAAAAATGGTTGATGTAAGTTCTTACAAAAATTGAACTTGAAAGTTCAGGCTTGCCGAGTTCTCCACATATTCGAATTCATCTTGTTTCCTTTGGTCTAGGACAATGGTAACTCGGAGGTCTTCATTACCAAGTTCCTCTTGTTCGTCCAAAATTTGTTTTGCAGAAATAATGGCAGAATGGCTACAGAATTTCAACATAATTGTCTCAAGTGTTGGAATGTTTCCAATGACGCAGGGGATCTCCTTCAGCGTAGGTAAGTTGTCAAGAACAAGGTGCTCGAGGCATGGAAAATGAATGCTCTCTGCAGTCCAATATTCCCAATTCACAGAGCCGCCAATAGATAGGTATCTTAGGCTGCAGAACTGCCCTTCTATTGTCACCCACTCTGAGTTTGTGAAGGACATCAAAGACGACAGTGTGAGCACCTGGAGATGAGGTAACAAACCTATTTTTGTATTAATGTCTTCCCAACTGAGCCAAGTATTGAATAGAGACAACTCCTTGCGCGAATGTGGGAAAACGACATTCTTCAGCAAATCGTATTGGCATGGGAGAAAGCAATCCAGACATTCCAGTTTATAAAGATGGCCAAGATTGTTGAGACAGTAATCTGAGGTCATCTTATACAATAGTTTTAACTTTTTGACATTAGGGATCCTCTTAACAACATCCTCACCAAACTTCAAGTTTAATATTCCCGAGAGCGTATGCAGGTCATGCAGAACAAATTCATCCGTGTCTCCACTTGAAGGGTCTGGAAGTACGAGCTTGAAGATATCAACATGCCTTAGTAGAGACATCTTCCAAATTTCAGATGGTGCAACAATGTGAATGAAAGTTTCCCGAATAATTAATGTTTGTAGATTCCAAAATTGGCCGAATGAAGAAGGAAATATTCCTTCTGCAAAATTTCGATGATTGACAGCAAAGTACCGCAAGTTAACTTGCCGAGATATAGATGTCAAGCTATGTCTTCCTTCAAAATATTTACTCGTCCTTTTGAATACCCTCAACAATCTAACTCCAACCAATGAAAACTCTACATTAGAATGGCATATCAAGGAACGGGCAGCGGATGCAAAGTGCAAATTCTGAAGATATTCCTTGTCGGATATGTTGTGATCAATAACTATGCGGCATGATGTATTACTTATGCCTTCATGATCATGTTGGTTTGTGGAGTAAACAAACTTCTCTTTTTGAGCTTCTCTTATGCAT
>JBBMKE010129948.1:0-28150 GCA_037834125.1 Lippia alba | reverse complement strand
CCTAAAGTCTTCATGATTAGGGGAGTTCTTAAGCATGCGCAGTTAATGTAAACACACAATCAAACAAGAGCATATAAAAAGTATTGCCTTTATTCGTATTATTCAAAGATTATCTGTGACTTTACATAAGGAATGTCCTAAGCATACTATTACATCGGCTTTCTAGGGCACTATTCCTAACACGCTCCACTATGTTAGAACGGCCAAGGCTATAAATACTCACCCTTTGAACAGTAGTTGGTAAGCCTTTAATACGTATTTATTTGCATTTATTCTCTCTCTAAGCGAATCCAAATACTGACTTGAGCGTCGGAGTGCCAAACTTAGGCCCAACCCCAAGTCCCCCAAGCTGGTACTTAGCTCATATTTGCTAGTGCTTTTAGGTCGATAAAGAACCCATTCAAACAAATTCTTGACTGATTAACCAATATCTGACAGTCAGATTGCCACCTCAGATCGATCGAATTTGAGCAATATCAGTTTGTTGTTGTCAGTGGGAAACTTTCTTTTCCATCGACCTAGAGAAAAGCCTACCTCATTTTTTATCCTTTCCTACCACCAAGATCAAAATGGTGAACACACGCAATACCGCACGTAACGACGACTTGGAGGATGTCTCCAAGGGCGCATAGGATAACAACGCGCCTCTTTGGAAACTTACGTTATCTTCCTTCCGTTGGAGGGCACGTCAGCGCGAGCACAAGTGTCATCTTGCCTCAGCCCGAGGCCCCCACCCGGATCTCAGTTACCCAGGCGGATTTTCACGCCTTCCTAGACTAATGGAGGGCTGAGATAGAACTCGCCCAGAATGAGGGGCGCGAGCTTAGACGTCTTGAACTCCCGAGAGCGAGTCCTGCGGCCACTATCCCCAGCCCAATCGCGGGCCACATGTTGGGTCCCAACCCGCAGCCGTACGGGAGTTTGGTCCCATACCTCTTCCAATCAGCGAATGACCGACAAACCCAAGTCCTTTGGGGACAAGGGGGACAAGCTCAGACTCAAGGCTTCGTTCTCCCGCCTCATTTGGACGGGAACAAGGTGCACGGGGAATCAGATCACCCCAGCCGAAGGGCAAGAACGTGGTTGATCTCGAGCACGAGGAGTTCGATGACCTCCGCAAGTGGATCCCGGAAAGATCCATGAGGGACGAAGTAGCCCACTTGGCAGCAGCTCGTGCCGATAACGAGCAAGACGGGTACGCCGATCCACCCAAAAGACGTCCTGAAGACCGCCTGGGAGACGAGGTTTGAACGTCTCCCAGAGGCAGGCCGACCTGAGAGAGGGACTAAACCAACGCCCTTTCCGGTACAGCAGTGATAGGAAGAAAGCTTCCCCTTTCTGCGAAGATATTCTTCGCACAATGTGAGATGGAGAACGCATTCCAATGGGGCTACCACTATACAATGGGACGACGGAACCCGAGAAACACGTGATAGCCTTTGAGAACCGAATGTTGCTGCATCCCCACCCGCAGCGGATCTGGGCCAAGCTCTTCGTCACAACGTTGACTAGCCTGTCGCAAGACTGGTTTATCCGATTGCCGCCGTGCTGCATATTGACCAACAATCAATTTGTAGATTGATTTCTAGCTCACTTCTCCTCCATGTCAAGAGAAAAGTTGCCGTCTTTCTACATCAATGACATTTACTAGAAGGACGGTGAATCCATCCGGGATTTCATGACCCACTTTTCAAGGGAAGTGGTCCGAGTGGAGGATCTGACGATGAACACCTTGCTATTGGTCATTCTTTGGGCTCTCCACAACCGCCTCTGGGCACACCTAGAACCTGACGAAGATTCAAGACCTCGCCCACGGCTTCATGCGCGTGGAAGAAATAGCTTTCTCACGGGCCCCTGTCTCGATCTGAGGGGCAGAACTTTGGGTCGAGCTCAAACCCTTTTCGAAAGGGTAAGGAACAAAAGAAGATCAAAAGGAAAAACGACTAAGTAACCCAGGTCGACAGAAGCTAATACATCCCCCTGAACAAACCCATTGACCAGATATACGTGGTCATGGATCAGAGCCATTTGAGGAAACCTAAGCCCATCCACGAGAGCCTGAAGGCTCAGAAGACCGGCAAATTCTACTGCTACCACCAGCAATGGGCCTATACTACTGCAGAATGCAACGCCCTCCGCGATGAGATTGAAAGACTCATCCAAGGCGGGCATCTGAAGGATTTTGTTTGCAAAATCGACTACTACTCCGAGAAGGCCAGCAAGTCGGGCGATCCAGAGCGTTCCAGGTCGAGGTTCCAGCTACGGAGATCGGGAAAGCCCCCGCTCGAGAGAAACGACGACAACCTGCCCTCCAAGGGGACGATCTTCATAATTGCTGTAGGGCATGAGGGAGGTGATTCGAACTCGGCCCACAAGAAGAACCTCCGACGCGAAACTCGAGAGTTCAATGGACCCTACGAGGAGGTTCAGATCGATCAGGGTAAAGAGTGGGAGAGGCAAGAGGTTAGCTTTAGTGAGAGTGATAGCCGTCCAGGCCCACATCGGGAAGGCGACGCGCCTATTTGTCCGATGGTGGTGACCTTAGGCGTGGCTAATTATGATGTAACCAAATGCCTAGTTGATAATGGAAGCAGCTTGAATATTATCCTTTACTCTACTCTCGAAAAAATAAAATTGCATATAAAGTTTGACCCAATTTGGACCTCGTTATCTGGGTTCGGCGGATCATAGGTCGTCCCGTTGGGACGGATTAAGTTATTCAACTCGAAGGGAACAACCCCAAGTGGGTGACCCAAGAGGTCGAGCACATCATTGTAAACATGCCTTTAGCATACAACCTAATCTTCGGCCGACCGAGCCTCATCCAGTTCAAAGCGATAATTTCGACTTACCACCAGAAGTTGAAGATGTCGATGCCGAACGGCGTAGGGGAGGTGCCATGCGACGTTAAGGACAGCTGGGCCTGTTACGCCATAATTCTCAAAGAACCGTCCGATAAATAGGTCGCGTACGACCTAGACCTGCAGACCTACACCGATGGCGAGATCGATCTCCCCTCCACGGGTCAAGAGGCGGAAAAACCTTTAACGGCTCGGAAACGCAAAGCGACGGAGCGGTTCGAACCCCTCCGAGTCATCAAAGCAGATCACCCTCATCCTTGGTGATAGCAAAAAGACCACGAAAATTGGAGCAAGCATGCACCCCCAACACGAAGTCATGATGATAGAGTTCTTGCTCGAAAATACCGATATTTTTGCATGGGCTGCTAAAGACCTCGTCGGCGTGGACCCCGAGGTGATTTGCCATCGCCTCAGACTCAACCCCTCCGTCAGACCCATCAAACAAAAGTTGAGGACACAAAGCCGAGCTCAAAATGAATCATCGAAGCCGAGGTCAACAAACTACTTGACGCCGGGTACATTACGCCAGCTCAGTACGTTGACTGGTTGTGCAACGTCGTCTTAGTGCAGAAGACGGGAGGGAAATGGAGAATATACAATTATTTTACCGACCTGAACAAGGCATGCCCAAAAGACCCATATCCGCTCCCGCAGATCGACCAGTTCGTCGATTCGACGGCGAGGTGCGAAATGCTCAGCATAATGGACGCATTCTAAGGGTAGTACCAGATCTCAATGGCTCTGGAAGATCGACACCACACCGCGTTTATTGTAGTGAAAGGGATCTAGTGCTTCAAAGTTATGCCCTTCGGGCTAAAAAATGCGGGAGCCACGTATCAGAGGCTGGTTAACCTAATGTTCAAAGACGAGATCGGGAAAACGATGGAGGTCTACGTCGATGACATGATCGTAAAGTGCCGATGGGCATACCACCACTTCGACCATTTGCGGAGAACGTTCGAGATCTTGCGACAGTATGGAATGAAGCTCAACCCGGAAAAATGCAAGTTTGCGGTCGAGGGTGGAAAATTTTTGGGCTACATGGTGAGCCAGCGAGGGATTGAAGCGAACCCCACCAAGATCAAAGCAATTCAGGTCATACCTTGACCTCAATGTATAAGTCAAGTGTAGTCCCTAGTAGGTCGGATAATCTCCCTTAATCGGTTCATTTCGAGATCGTCCGAGCGCAACCTCCCATTCTTCAAGGTGCTAAGGAACCTCAAAAAGTTCGAATGGAATGAAGAATGCGACAGAGCCTTCGAGCAACAGAAAGAGTACCTCGCGTCCCTCCCGTTGCTGGCTAAGCCAAACGAGGGTGAGACCTTGTACATTTACCTCTCTCTCTTTCTCAAACGAGACTTTTAGCTCGGTTCTTGTAGCTTTTCGAGATCGAAAGCATCTACCAATCTACTATCTCAATAAGATAGTACATGGGGATGAGCGAAACTATCTTGAAATTGAGAAATTCGTGTTCGCCCTCACACATGCAGCCCAAAAACTGCGCTTGTACTTCCAAGCACATCCGATAATCGTCCTAACGGACCAGCCACTCAGACAAGTCTTGTCCAAACCCAACGTGTCAGGTCAAATGATGAAGTGGGCGGTCGAGCTAAGCCAACACGACATCACGTACCAATCCCGAGCTGCACAACAAACCCAAATTCTGGCTGACTTCTTAGTCGAAAAGAACACCAATTTGACGGAGATCATTCCCACCTCGCCGAGCTGGACTATATACACGGATGGCTCATCGACCTCCCAGGGGAGAGGGGTAGGCATATCCCTCACAAGCTCCGACGGCCTCCAGCTCGATTTTGCCATCAACTCGACTTTAAAGTAACAAATAATGAGGCGGAATACGAAGCGCTTATAGCTGGGTTGAGGTATGCCATGGAGAATAAAATTGACAAACTAGCCATCGTGACGGACTCCCAACTCGTCGCGGGATAAGTCAATGGCACGTATAAAGCACGAGAAGAATCCATGGCTGCGTACCTCAGGATAGTGAAGGAATTGGCCTCGAAGCTAAAAGAATTCAAAATCGAGCAAGTCCCGCGCGAAGAGAACAGTCGAGCTGACGCCATGTCCAAACTAGCGAATGAGTTGCAGGGAACCAATGATGCGACCATCACATTTATGGTCTCGAAGGGATGCATAATTAACAAAGAAAAGATCAACATGGTCTCCATCGATCCGCTAGAACCTTGCTGGATGGACGACCTGATCAACTATCTCAGAGATGGAACGTTACCCCAAAATCAAACCGAGACCAGAAGAGTCAAATACCGATCTATGCTCTATATCTTGGATCGAGAAGGCAGGTTGTTTAAAAAATCCTTCACTGGTCCCCCTTTGAGGTGCCTTCGACCTAGCCAAGCCAAGGACGTTCTAGAAGAGGTTCACAAAGGTTACTATAGAAATCATTCTAGTGGCCGAGCTCTAGCTCGAAAAATCTTGCGAAGCGGATACTTCTGGCCAACAATGGTATGGGACTCAAAGCTCCACTCCAGGAAATGTCCCAAGTGCCAAAGACACGGAAATCTCATCCATACACACCCAACATCCTTGATTTTGGGCGATATCTGTTGGCCCTTCAATCAATGGGGGATCGACATCATTGGCCCTTTTCCCTTAGCGCCAAGACAAAAAAGGTTCGCCATCGTGTGCGTTGAATACTTTTCGAAGTGGGTTGAGGCCGAAACAGTCCCCAAGATCACCGATGCAGTGGCAACGAATTTTCTCTGGAAAAAAATAATATGCCGGCTCGGGATTCCAAGAGTCCTCATCTTTGACAACGGACCTCAATTTAGATCTGAGAATACCAAAAACTACTGTCGAGATCTCGGGATCGACCTCAGGTTCACCATTATTGGCCACCCGCAAACGAATGGTCAAGCCGAAGTCACAAAATGGATCATCATCTAAAACCTCAAAACACGCCTCGACGCCAAGCTTGGCGCTTGGGCGGATGAACTCGATGGAGTATTTTGGGCTTATCGAACCACACCTCGAACTGCGACGGGACAGACCCCCTAATCTATTGTCTACAGGTCAGAGGCAGTAATCTCGTCCGAGCTCCTCCATTAAACGGCCCGTGTCTTCCAATACCAGCTCGACCAGAATATGGAAATTCGAGCTAATAACCTCAACGTGATCGAAGAAAGCCGAGTACGCGCCTTTTAGAAACTCAAACAATACAAGGCAGCGATGGCCTGATCTTACAACAAGCATGTGAAACCGAGATCCTTCCAGATCAACGATCTCATGCTAAAGAAGGTCAAAGTTCTAGAGCACATTGGAGATAGGGAAAAACATGGCCTACAGGCTCGAGAACATGGTTGGTGATCCACTACCCAGGCCATGGAACGCACATAATTTGAAGAGGTTCTACGTTTAACACTTTATCATGAAAATGTATCGCATATCTGATCATTTCGATCTATTATCAATGAAATTTTCCTACAAAAGAATTACTATCTTGCACAAAAGCAAAAACCTCTCGAACAAATGCGTATTCGAACTTCGGTTATAAATCGGAGGGGAGGGTAACCCCCCACCAGCTTAGCAAAAAAGGTCCTCTTAAGGTCGTTTTTAGATCAAAGAGGTTCTAAAAAACCCTAAGCATTTAGATCATTTCGTACTTTAGCGGATTAGATCTACTTGAGGTCATTTTAGACCTAAGAGATCCTAAAAATCCCTGAGTATTTAGATCTTTTCAGATCTTAGCGGATTAGATCTACTTGAGGTCGTTTGAGGCCCAAGAGATCCTGAAAATCCCTAAGTATTTAGATCTTTTCAGATCTTAGTGGATAGTTCTACTTGAGGTCGTTTTAGACCCAAGAGATCCAAAAAATCCCTAAGTATCTAGGTCTTTTCAGACCTTAGCAGATAGATCTACTTGAGGTCGTTTTAGACCCAAGAGATCGTACAAATCCCTAAGGTTCCTAAGCGTGCTAACAACTAATTTGTGTATTCCGATGAGGTCAAAAACAGAAGGAAACGATCCAACCGCGAATAAGCAATTAAGCATGCAAAAGGTCGAAATATGCAAAAAATATATACCAAGTGAAACTGCATTAATAAAACGTCCGATCTCACCGCTCGACGTAGGTCCAGACGTCTTCCATCGAGCTCTCCACGCGACGTGCCTCGATGGGATAAAATAATTGTCAAAATAAATATTCACCTAGCCACAGCCCGGCTAGTAGGTCAGTCAAATTGTTTAAATGGACAAGAAGTAAAAGGAGATTCAATCTAGATGGACGGCCTCCGAGGTCGATTCCGGAGTAGCTCGGGACCTTGTCTTCCCCAGATTGCGAGCAGAAGAGAGAAATTGCTCGACCTCAACAGGTTGAGGGACCTCGCACGTGACAAGACATTTTTCCTTCTTAGCTCGGGCCATTTCGACGGCATGCCCATACTTGTGGGTCAACCACTCGATCAGAACCGGCTCTTCCTCCTCGGGGACTTCGACGGCTTCCGGGTCGGGCAGCATGGGGCCGATGGATTTGAAGTCAAATGTGGGAGGGAAGATGTCTTGGGCCTTGATCTGATTTACAGCGATCTGGAACCCCTCCGCAAGGTCTTTCTCCCCTACTATTAAACTGGCTTCTTCAAGTCAACAGGGTTTGGCCAAGTGGTTTGAGAGTTCTTTCTCGAAGGTAAGGTCCCGAGTTCGAATCTCTCTGACCCCTTGGGTGTGTGCGTGTAAAAAAAATTAGCTTCTTCAAAATCGAGCCCCTCCATGAACTCCCGGACAGCATATCACTCGATCTCGAGCTTGCACCTTCTTAGGCCCACGGCAGCCTGCTCGATCTGAGTCTGAGCGACCTGTTGGACCCCCTCACGACCTTTCTCCTCGGCAGCAGCTACAACACTCTCGAGCTTCCGGTCGAACTCCTCTCTTAGCTTATTAAGGGTTTTCTCGTGTTGCAACTGAGCTCGTTCCAGTGCCTCTCGGGCACTCACGACCTGGGCCTCTATGGTTTCCTTCTCCACGACCCGCGCTCTCTTCTCATCCCTCACTGCTTGGAGCTCGGCCTCAAGCCGTTGAACGGTCTGATGGCCCGAGGATGCGAGCTGAATTTTTACATTTAGATACTTCTCCTTGTACCTTTGCTTGCCCGCCTTGTAGACCTCGGCCTCTTGGATCGAGTTAGTGACGACGGAGAGGATGTCCTGCGAAGATCGAAAGGTCAGGTCACAGCAAAGAAAATTGAAGAAGTTGAGAATCCTTATCGGAGTCTTCCGATTCCTCTATTATCACCGACGGGTCTTCGAGGGGCCTCTTGCTCACCCTGCGCATTTCCTGAGTAAATGGAGCAAAAGGGTCATAGCTCATATCGAAACACATTTCAAGCTCGTTTAAATCAATTACCACTTTCGCGTCATCGTCGACTTGCTCCGGGAGGCCACGTGATGAGCCTGCAGATGGACATACTCCTCCCCTCGAGCCCGAGGCGCCTGAGAGTTGTGTTTTGTGATGTCGGTCTCCAACTCCTCCAGCTCCTTTCTGAACCTTTCTTGATGAGCCTTCTAGGCATCGGGGAGTTCGGTGAGTATGTCTCGAGTTGCCCCAGCGATAGGCTGCAGCTCGGCAGGAGTGGCTTTCCTCTTATTCCTAGCCCTTATAAGTGCAGCCCTCGACATGAATAGATCTCGAAAGTCTGCATACAAAAAAAATGAAACGCTCAGGTCGAAGAAGCGAAAAAATAATAAAAATAAAGATAATAAAAGAAAGAAAGGCGATCCGGATTGAGGAGGGGATCTGGTTGAAGTAAGTGCCTACCAACAGTCTAAAGTGCTTATGTAGCCAGACCGAAGACTTCGTCGAGAGGCGCTTCTGGTCGTCCGACCCCCAAATAGTTTGAAAATCTACGACGACGGGTAGATCGATGAAGAAAAACTTAGATTTCCAATCGATCCAGGTCGACGGGGTAGACACCATTTTCCTGTTCGGCTTGGACTGAAGGTTGAAGTACCCCACCCCGGATTTCGACGAAGAATTCAGAGTAAAGAACTCCCCAAAATCCTCGAGCTACGGAGCGAACCCCAGGCACTTCACGATGATGATCATGCAGTTTATTAAGGCATAAGAGTTCGGAGTGAGTTGGGCTGGGCACATGTTGAACCGAGTCAAGAACTCTGAAACGACCGGGGGCAAAGGGAGCCGGAAGCCATACTTGACGGTGTGGTAATAGATCCCAATCAACCCCGACTTTGAAGGGTTCCCTACGGTCTCCCCAGCTACAGGCATTCGAACCACATACAGGGAGCGCAAGCTCAGCCTCTTCTTGATCTTCTCGAACTCCTCACCAATTATCTTTGTCAATCTCTGGCTCACGTGGGTGAGAGTTCGATACACATGCGGAGTTCGTTCCGGGGGATTGGCGACCTGCTCGCCTGTCCTCGCGGCATCTCCACCCCGATTCATCTCCGGCTCGTCCCTCAACCCTCGAGGGTTCTTTTACCCCGAGGCCGATGCCGTACCCCCTCGGTTTCCGGATGCGCTCGCCGGAGGACCTCCCCTCCTACCAGATCCAACTAAAGAACCAAGGCCCCCCGTAGAGGCGGGGACCACCTGGCCATCACTTCGTTCTGGAGAAGAGGTAAAGGCATGCTCCCTAGAATCCCTCATCTCACATGAACCATCCATAACGAAATAAAAGAGGAAAAGATCTCGAAATTACCTCTTTTAGTTGTTCTCGAACTGAAGATGAGAGTAGGAAAATAGGAGCAGATCGGAGCAGTTCGACGGCAAAAGCTTGAAAGTAGTAAAATGAGGGTTATGGGGAGCCTCCTATTTATAGAGGATGAAAAATAGCGTCTCGAAATACGAAACAACGCCATAATTACTCTTGTCACTCCTCTCTCCTCAAAGGTCGCATCGCATTAAATGCGGCGTCAGATTGTTTCACTCAAAAGGCTCGCCCCATCATTGTATCGACAGATCGATTAAGGCAGCTGCGGCGGTTCGCTCTCCCAAAGCTTGATCGATGAAAATTACCCCCACGAAATTTTACGTTGGTAATTTGGGGGGCTTCTGACATGGCATATTTATATTCGGCCACGTGCCGTCCCACGTGGAGGTTGCGTGGACCTACGAAAGACCTGGACCAATCAGAGAAAGACCCCCTAACTGGGTTAGAGAGTTTGTCAACGACCTAGGTGTTGGAATCGCGAGATCTTCCTACTAGGAGCCCAAATCGAGCATTACTCGCCGATCGAATTAGGATCCCTGAACCTGGGTCAGTACCTCTGAAAAGGTCCCAGAAAGCCACATCGATCTACAGTTCGATGTCATACGTCACCGGCACCTCTATGCCAAAAAGCACTCCTATCGGGATACGTGCCTGATCCCCATTCCCTTAGGATAGACGTACTACCGCGCATTTACTGCCCAGGAGGTATCGTTTTTGCCCAAAAAGGAAAGAAGGTACGCTCGACCTCCCTCGAACTAGCCCCAACGTTCGACAACCAAGTCGACGTTGCAGCGCCATTAATGCACACCGAAGGTACACGCTCCACTGTGTTAGAATGGTCAAGGCTATAAATACCCACCCATATTGGCTCTTTTCAAATACTCTTCTCTCAATGGATGCTTCTTTATTTATAATTTTCATGACAATACTAACAAATAAGCAATAAAAGAAACTAGTAATTTTGGCACATTCGTTGCGTGTGCAAATTATAAAATTCTTTTATTTAAAATATATTTAAATTAATTCTTATATTGTTCTTATATTTAAATTAATTCTTTTATTTAAAATATATATTTTATTAGTATTTTAATATAATTATTAAATTAATATAAAAATACCATAAAAGCATAAAATATCAAACAATACTATTTTTTTTAAAAATTCAAAAGAAATAAATTTGAAATAAGGTAAAAGAAAATAAAAGAAAAAATAAAAAAATGTAAAAAAAGAAAACGGATAAAAGATAAATAAATAGAAAAGAAGAGAGTAAATTGTAAGAGAGAAAACTGACATAAATAAATAGAAAAAAAGAAAAAAGAAAAAATAGGATACGAAGATACCACCTTTGCATCTCACGCTTTTTTTTTTTTTTTAACGCACACACCCCAAGTGGTTGCAGGGAATCGAATCTGAGTCTTTGCCTTCAAGAAAGAACCATCAACCACTTGATCAACCCCCGTTGGCAGCCTCTCACGCTTAATAATATAGTATAGATAACCCAACGGTTAAAAGCATTTAAAATTAATTTGGTACTATGTGACTTTTCCGGATGATGTTTGAAACTATTGTGTACCGTTACAGATACAATAATACTATATTTTTATTTAAAGAATATTCGTCTGTCATGATGTTTGAACAATGAACAAGCTAAATGGGAAAATAATATGTACTTTATGCTATTAGAATTTGAATATTTCCAAATTAATTAAAATTTTCAAAATTAAATTCAAATTCGTAATCAAATAAAGATAAAAAGATACATATAAATATTTATTACTAACTTTACCACATATTTCGTAATAACTATAATGTGCAAGCTCAATTATATAAGGGTTTTTTTTATCCCAATCTTTGTGGTATTTGCACTTTAATACCTGACTTTTAAAATTTTATATTTTATTATTCAATTTCTAAATTTTGTTACACTTAAGTGCTCTCGACTAGAGCTGCCAATGGATCAGATTTTAATCCGAACCTGATCCGAATTTTAGTATATTCGTCCGATAAAAATGTCCGATGGATCATATTCGATTATAAATATTCGTTATCCGAAATAAATGGAGCGAATATAGAATTAACAAATTCGATCTGTTAAAAATCCGAACCCGATAATATATATAATATTTAATTAAAATAAATTGTTTACTAGTACGTAATATTAAGTAAAATGACTAAAATTATAATTTTTACATAATTATCACTTTAAACAACAATAAAATTTGAATTATTTACTCTAAAAGTATATATTTTTCTTTATTAATAAGTTTAAATTAACTTATCTTAAACAAATATAAATAAAACCATCAAATATCCATTAAATAATTATTATTTATTAATATTATGTAACTATATTTAGTTTTTATATTGAATTTGTTAAATAAAAAATTAAAATTTTATTATTAATCGGGTCGAATATTTAATCGGATCTGGTCCGATCCGATTATGCACGGATTCATAATGAATGAATCCGAATCCTATAGAATTCAGATCCTCTTGTTGGATTCGAATCCGAAACCTCTGATCCGGCTCGAATCTCACCCATTGACCGCCCTAGCCCAATCAAAGCATAAATACAAACTCTCTCTATTGAGCCCAAGATAATAGCCCAAAAAAGGTTCGTATGAGTATGATCCCACAGACAAACACTTCCATCTTATCCCCTTTTCGAACAAAGCACAACCTCCAAAATTCCTCAATGGCTTCTGCTATCTCATCCATAGCCAATCTCTTCTCCTTCTTCAACGCCTCTCCGCCGCCCAAACCTCCGCCGTCTCAGCTCTCTCTCATCTCTTCCTCCGCCGCCACCTCGTCGTCCTCCGCCGCGAAAAAGGACCGTTTTGCGCCGCTCGTCGCCACCGGCGAAGCAAATGTGTCGCCGCGCGACGCCATGGCCGTCGCCTGTCCGTCTCTGGCGTACGCGAACACCTTGTACTACCAGTCGTACAATGTGCAGGTGATTGTCGACGAGAACGAACCGGAGGAGAAGCTGATCGGCCGGTTCAAGCGCGAGGTGATGCGAGCCGGCGTCATCCAGGAGGTGAAACGGCGACGTTTCTTCGAGAATAAGCAGGAGGAGAAGAAGCGCAGAACGCGTGATGCTGCTAGGCGCAATCGTCGCAGGTTTGTTTTTTTCCCCAATTGTAACTTCGAAATTCAATTGATGGAGCTGTTGGTGTTGGTAAAATTGAGTGGGAAGTGATTGTTGTAGTTGTGTTTCTGGATTGATTGTTCTAATTGGTTTGATGTTGTGAAACAGACGTATGCAATCGAACCCGAGGTTCGCTTCGCAGGACAGACCGGAGGAGACGACTAAGAGCAAGAAGAATGATGATGACGATGATAACTGGGATCTTCCGGAAGATGTTCTTCCCTAAATGTGTTAGTATGATTAAATTCTTGCCATTTTGTTGGTAGCAGAGTTTGATGTTTATTCTTCCCCGTCTTCCATGGGGGTGTTTCGGTGAATGTAAGAACTTGCGATATTGCTCTTCATTGCATCGAAGACGTAGTAATTTTTATGAGTTTTGTGAATGATCATGAATTCATTTCGACGTGCGTTACAAACTCAAAGGAGAAAGAGCATTATGTATTGTTTTTTTGCATTGTTTGAAATTTTGAGATAGGAAGTAAAAATGTTACGTACTTATTACCTTTTCTTTTGAAGCATATTTCTCCATGGATATTTATATTTAAAAAATATGGATTTTTGCATCTGACTATACTACGATTAAGCTTAATTATAATACAATCTTAAACGTTGGTTGGGGTTTCATTATGCCATTTTACAAATACTCTCAATATTTTTAATTGATTTATATTTTGGTAGACTTTGTTAAATTTATAATTTATAAATCATTTTATTTATATTTATAAACTTTAGTGATGATGGTAATTTTGGTCATATATTTAATATAATATTTGTACAAATTGTTAGGATTATAATTGAAAAAAAATTGTTGTTTGAGGCATAGATGGAACCAACATTTGATCCATATAAGAATTTTCCAACGATGGCACCCACTTTTTCGTATACACAAATCACGATTCAATATTAGCCCTCGGATAATTCTAGCCCGAGCCTGACTCGGTCAAACCGGTGTAACGAGGGGGCGAGTGTTTTGTACTTGCCGTGTGGTTGGTGGAAAATTTAGGAAGAGTGACCGATCAAATGATAAATGTAGTACACTTGCCTTTTTAATTAGTTAGGTCCGGTCAATATGGGTTTGGACTAGAATTTTCCCCCTCGGGTGGTCTTTTAACGAGAAACTTGTTCCTTACCTTTGTGTTCATAAGCTTAATTTAGCAAAGTAAAACAACTCTTCACAATATAAAAAATCTAATTACTTAAATCAGTATTATTTTGTTATGTCATGTAACATGAGACGCCTAACATGATAAATCTAGAACTAATCTCTGTGCAGCCGTATTCTCATTCATTTTTTTTTTTGGTCCTAGCCATATTGTCATCCATGCCCATGCATAATATAGCATAAGTACCACATTATGAGAAGTTGGGTTGGAACTTGCGAAACTCAACTCTATGCAGCCAAAATCCACAAACGCTTATTAGAACAGGAACCAGTGAAAGCTCCAGATCGGGATGGATTCAAAGATGGTCGTTATCCATTCCTTCTTACGAACATAAATGCTGAATAGTCTATATTCCAGTTAGTTTACTCATCGCAATTAAGGGCTGCACTTGAGATTTGAGAATAGCATAACAATAAATTCTGTTTAACAAGTTTCTGGGTAGTATTTGTTAGGTCATTTACCTCTTCCACGGGCTGGGTCTGACCATCCTTAATCATTGTACACAGATAGGCTACTTTCTCCAACATCATGGGGAAATTCTTCCCTGAGCTGGGTGTGGACCCTAATTCCTACACCCGATTCATTTTATACTATAAAAAATGTACACCACACCACACACACTCTTTGCTCCTTTCTCGGCCTTTCTTTTCGTTTCTTAAAAAAAAAGTAAATTTTTTATAGTATAAAACGAGTCTGGTGTAGGAATTCGGGTGGAAGAATTTCCCCATCACCAAGTGGCAAAAACACACCACAATAAGAAAAAATATATTATTTATAATATTTTATGTGATTTATTAAACTTAAAAAATCTAAAAAAATTAAAAAATAAACACAAAGCAAAAGAAAGATTATAAGAAAAAAGAAAAAAAATAAAAAAAGCAAAGGCAAACGAAAAAAAAGGATGGGATGCATTTTGTGGAATAAAATAAGAGCCCGGTGTAGGGAAAGGTGCCGGCACCGGGCTCAGGGAAGAATTTCCCTTATTAGTGTTTTAACCTATTCTATTTGTTAATGGGTGTTACATTGACTTTTCTGGTTGCAGATTTAACCCGTGAGATAACTTTAGTCACTTCAGCTTGTGACTTGTGAGACACGTGGATGCCTGCTGAAAACGACGTCGGATCATTCGAATTATATTGGTGGGAGACTAAATCATTCTCAATTATCCCGCTAATTCTGCTACCTTCTGGACGATACTTTCTGCTGTTGCATTGGACCCCACATATTACTACAGTTGCTTCAAATTGTAGTGAACTTATTCAAAATTGTTAAAAACAGAGGTTAATTATAACACTAGGTAGTAGGTCCAATTATTGTAATTTTTGGAGAGGGATAACTTACTGATATATCCTTCAATTTTGACATAATTACACCAGTTTTTATTAAATCTGAGATGTGGTCAAAGCAACCCTATTAGAAATTTAAAATCGAGATTGATACTACAGATTTTTATTGTTTCTTTTTTACGAAATATTCAACTCATATAGGTCACTATTTATTATTTGTAATTATTATTTGACTTAACTTTACAACTATGTAAGCATATATTAAGTTAAATCTAGTACATATGCTATTTATAATTTCTAAAGTTTCAAGAAAATTTTATGTGATTATATCAAAACCTCACTGTACAATTATATCAATTATCCCACATCAAGACCTCACTAGGTACAAACCTCGACCCCATTAATATATTGGTAATTCTTAACCCAATTCTTTACCTCGAACAAACACTGGTGTAAAGAGTGCGACTATTTTACGTATGTCGTGTGATTAATAAAAAATTTAAAAAAAGTGACTACTTAAACGATAAGTGTAATACATTAACACTTAATTGGTTGAAATTCGAGCAATTTTGGATTAGAATTTTCCTTCATATAGAGGAGAATTTGCAAGATAGGCTGATACTAAAGACATGAGAACAAACTGGAAGTCTGTATTAACACAAGAAAACTTAACACACAACCCTCTAAAACAAAGCAAGAAATGACTAAAGAAGAAGAAGAAGAAGAATGCACAATGACAACGAGAAAACCACCCTTATTTGCTCCCTTCCCATTATCTATTATATTTTTCACCTATAATCTAACAAAAGGCCTAATTTAACAGTCAGTCCGATAACAGTTTCCACGGCTACTTCCCCCTCATCACAAACTCTACATTCATGTAAACTGGAGAACAATCGTGCCCTCGGATTCATGCAACCGATGTGGGACAAACAACTGGCGGCGTACATGCACCCCATTCTGCCGGCATTGCTATTAGATCCTCGAGTTCGGAAACAATATCAGACTGTTGCTGCTTCCTCCTCAGTTCTTCCTGTTCTTCCTCGTATATCATGTCATCCTCCATCAGTTTCTCCCACAGGACAAAGTTCTCCGAGCCCACATCCAAATTATTCGTCTCGGATACGGTTTCGTCAGCCTTAGAGCTGCCCGAATCATCGGATGAAACAGAATCAATCTCCGATCCCATAATCAGCTCTTCTTGACCCTGAACCTCCTTCCCATCCGCCAATCTCCTACTCTTCAAGATCCCGCCACCCGTTAGCGCCCGTTTCCTCTTCAACCTGTCGATGAAATTCTGCAGATACAGAGGGTTCCTCAGAGATCTGATCATGAAGACCACCATGTTCTTTTGCTTCGTCTCCGTGGTGACAAGACGCGCATTGAAGGAATCCAGATGCTGCAGTGTGCTCTCTTGTTGTCGCTTTAGCTTCGAGAGCTCAGCTTTCAGAGCGGTGTGATCATTTTTCAGTTTCTCGATCTCCGACGCCACAGAGGAATGGAGCCATGATTCTGAGGATACCTTATGGTGCATTTCGGAAGGATTAAGCTTTCCTCTTTTGATGTTCTTCAGCAAATGCTTCTTCCCCATCTGAAACCCTTCGTTGGCAAACTCCCATCTATCTGAATCAATCTTTCTGAACCTCTGTAATCATTTTAGGAGGAAACCCCAAATCAGTTTCCATTACCATATTTACAAATAACAGCACCAAATACACTTTCAAGAAAATTAAATCAGCTCCATTTTTGAAGTAAAAATATATATAATTCATCGAAGGAAATTAGCAGGTTTATTCACATTATAAATCATGAGCAGAGATGGAATTCAAGAAAAAAATATATAAAATCACAATAATCCCAACAAAACACCAAAAACAACACAGATTGAGCTGAAGTTCAGAAATCAACAAAGACAATTGGGGGAAAAATCTACCACAAATGCTTACATAGGTGTTGAGCTGCCGAACAAAGCTAGAGAAATTGTTGTGCTTGAAGTGTTTGGGCAGAAATTCCGTGGCGAATTTGTGAGGATCCCAAACGACGAAACTCACTTTACTCGAACTCCACGATATTACATCATCCGTGAGAGGATCATCCACAATCTCATAGGTTTTCTTCAGAAACGGCGGTGGCCCATTCTCTCTCAGCCCTTCAATCGGCTTCGGCAGCTGCAGCTCCGCCCACAAACCCCCACCGCCGCCGCGATCAGAACCACCCCCAGTAGTATTAATGTCGTCTTCTTCGTCGAGCACCACCACGAACGGCTCCTCTTTGACAGTAACAAAGACTTCATTGCCTTTATCGATGAACCCAAGTCCATGTTCTTGATCAGTACAGCTCAATTTCGGGCCATTTTCAGTCATTTCAGGCTCCATAATTTCGTGTGCAGTACTGTTTCAGTAGAAACAAATTAAGAAGCAAGGTTTCTGTGAGGAATAAAGTTGGAAGTGCAGAGATTTGTACATGCAATGGGAATGGGGAAGCGGTGAAAGTGTGATTCATGAGAGAGAAAACGGTACTATAGTGAGATCTGTATATATCTGTATGGGTGGGTCATTCTCCTTAAAACTTAGGAGTAACCAAAAGAGAAATAACAAGGGTGGGTCCAATTTCCAAATAGGTGAACAAGACATATAATTTTGAATAAAATATCAAAAAATGTGTTAAAAAATATTAAAAATATTGTCGATATTAAGATTTTTATAAATGAGCAAAACGAACAAAGATCCCTTATATCGCCTTTTTTTCGAGCGCGACCCGAGCACATATCACATATATGGACCCGTAGATTTTCACGTGGTCTTTCCATGGACACTCCCCAATAAAATAAAAAATACTATAAAAGCTTCTCATAATCGCCACACATATCACATACTCATGATTAGGTTTTCGAATAAAAAGGCTAAAAGAGTTCTCAATGGGCAACCAAACAACTCATATTTCAGTGGATATAATAAGGAAATTAAATAATTTATAAGGATACTAATCTTTGCTCCCCATGAAAGAGCGAAAACCCTCACCTTATCTCCAGGCTTATTTATCTGAGTGGTCAACCGATGCTTCTCGGATTATTCAAATTATGATCTTGCCAAAATATATCTTTGCAAGCCGGAATTTCTTTCAAATCTATAATTCGTGCCACGATGATTGGAACCGGAAGCTGGAACCACGATTGCGTTCGTCTTGTTGAAACGATATATAACTCTACATAGTCCATTGAGTATCGGGATAGACTTTGAAGACGAGCTTAGCTATATATATATATATGTTCCATACGTGTGTATATAAAGAGAGTGCAGAAGCTTTTTTTTTAATTTTCTAATAACAACAATGTATGTATGAAATATATATACACACGTGACTTGTGAGATTAGTCTGAGAGTCATTAAATAAGTGATGAGTCATTATCTAAGTTATTAATATAAAGCCACCTTACCCTAATTAGTAGGTTCATAGGTATGTATGAAATATATATACACATATATGACTTATGAGATTAGTATGGGAGCCATTAAATAAGTGATAAGTCATTATCTAAGTTATTAATATAAAGCCACCTTACCCTAATTAGTAGGTTCATAGGTATGCTGACGAGCCAACTAATAAATTATAAAACAAAATTCTAATTAAGATATTTATCTTTTCATAGGAGATAAATGCAATGATGACAATCCTAATTCTTATATCGGTCATCCTAGTATATTGTACTACTACTACTAATAATAATAATAATAATAATGGCTATCTTACTAGTTTATCAAATTTCAAATTTCAATTCATAATATTTTGTAACGTAGCTAAATTGTATAACATCTATTATCTTAAAATACCACATTTATTAATGAGGTAATATAAATCCTATTCTATATTATGTTGGAAATTTTAGTGTATTACAAAAGTGACAAGTGTCGAAATTTAATGGGAATGATCAATTGAATTATTCCCTAGCATATACTAAACCGAATGTATGTAAAGCCATTTGAGAGAAAGAAAGAGGTGAGAGTATCCAAAAAGTGTCAATATATGGTCCCCACACTCTTATTATATATATATTTTTTGTTAGTTCATCTTGATCAAATCAGTGTAACAAACTGTATTTAAAATTTGTCGTGTTAGGCCGGACGGATGTTGGCCCTCGAGTGCAAAGACAGGAGGGAGCTTGACTGCAAGATCCACCCGTCAAGCAGGGATGAGAGTAGGCCTTAGTGATCCGACAATACCGTCGCTCGACGGGAAGGTTTGGCACCTCAATGTCGGCTCTTCACCACCTGGGGCTGTAGTAGGTTCCAAAGGTTGGGTTGTTAGCCCATTAAAGGCAGTACGTGAGTTGGGTTCGTAACATCGTGAGACAATTCGGTTCATATTCGGTGTGTGCGTTAGAGCATTAAGATGACCTTTTTCTAGTACGAGAGGACCTGGAAGGGCGCACCTCTAGTGTACTAGTTATTGGACCCACAGTAAACGTTGGGTAGCAAAGTGCGGAGCGAATATAACAAAAAATTTAAGTTGAGCAATCAACTAAATGACAAGTGTAATATATTTTACTTTTAATTAGTTATTTTAGGTAAATAAAATATTATTTTGTTAATTCTGTTGAAAAACCAACTAAGAATAACGAAACAAGTAATAAAAAAAAGAATTTAAAAACAGAATCGTATGAGTTCAAAGGCTCCTTAGGAATATTCAAAACGTGTCTTTCAACATTTTTTATAAATATCAATAAATTAAGACGTTCAATTCGAAATTGAAGTATTGAACTTGCGTTCAATCTTTACTCTTTTTTTTCCCCTCTCTCTTTACCTTTATTTTCCTTGTAACGTTTTTCTCTTCATTGTCTAAAGTTTTTAGCCTTATCATCGTAAAGTTTTTGTATATTTTTCAGATGTTTAAAGCAATTATCCTATATTATAGTAGTGTGTCAAATTTAACGAATAAAAGAAATAGTAAAATAATTTATTATTTTTTGTTGTCCTCACAGAAAAATAATAAATTATTGAATTTGACTTTATTTAGATATTGTTGCGGTGTCCAGAGTTTAGCCAAAATAGGAATGTGTGTGACGGCCCCGCCACTTCTTGTGTTGCCATTTGTGATATTTCTAGCCGCACAATTCACACCATACTTTTTTTTCTTTTCTTTTATTTTTTTAAAGGCACTCCATACTTATTCCTTACCTCCGATTACTTTCTAGAAATTTCTGGTACCCCTCTATTTATATGATATGATTATAAACACAGTATATATAAATATGATAGTATAGTTTTTTAAAAAAAATTTCATTTGATGAATGTCGCATAGGATACTCAATATATAAGTATAATAAAATAATATTTTTAAAAATAATCGTATATCATAATTGTCGGTGCTCCAGTTTTTTAATTAGTATGGCCAAATCATTTTTGTGTAATTTTTTTAGAATTATCGTATTTTAAAGAACTCAAATAACAAAACTTCTAATTAAATTAAAATACTAGTATATATATATGTTGTTGAGATCTTTATGATAAATGTTTAGAAAATCAATGTCATTTCATGCTCAAGTTAGAATTTGAATCAAGTAATTAATATAAATTTATTACACTCAATCTAAATTAAAATCCCCCCAAGCCCGTACATGAACCGTTTCAGTGGCAATCAACCGCTTTAAGCCTTTAAACCACCAAAATATTAGTAGAGTTTAAGTCTAAAGTATATTTTTGGATGATGAGTATCAAGCTATTTATTTCAACCCCATGACAACAAATCATTTTAGCCAAACTCCTAATTATTGACCTATTCGTTTTGAATATTTTTTGGGTCTAAAAAAAATCCATCTAATATAGAGTTATTAAACTCGTATAATAAGACCAAATCCTTCACTTGATTAAGAAACTTCTATTTTCAATAGACTACCCCTTCACCTCTCATTCATGGAGGATTTATGGCCGAGATTTGGATCGGTCTAGTGAGATAGAATATTATATTTTCTAAATGAGATTTAGGGTTTAAATTTAATACTATGAAAAAAAATAATAATAAGTAAAATTATTACTTCCTTCATAGTTGTCTTGAATTGTAATTATTCGAAATTTATGCTTGTATTGTGTTTGATTAAAGTTCTGATTGAATTTTGAACCCATCTTTGAATGAAATAGGACAAGGTCATCGCTTATTCTATTATTATTTTTTAACGAAAAATATTGTAAGGTTGAAACCTATGTTTTCATAATCAAATAGTTAAGTAAATCCAAAAATTAAATGAATCTGACAACTTATTTAAGTGAAATCAAGTCCCTATTCATTTGATTGAACTGCAACATTATCATTATTGTTTTGATTAGAAACTAACTACTACCAAAAATAACTACATTTATCAAACTAATTAGGCCTAAGCTTAATGTTTGGGCTAATGGAATTATTCAAGCCCAAAGTATACCTACCCATTACTTGGCTCATAATTCAACTATTGTGGATTCGGCCCATGGAAGCCTACAAGATCTAGGCAATATTCACTATAAATACTCCCCTGTTAATCTGTAAAAGGTAACTTATACAAGCTAATTAAATTAGATTTTTTGTAACACTAATTGAAATATTCTTTAACTTGAGTATCGGAGTACCAATACCCAAAAACTCCTCATTCTAGCAAAGTTTTTGTATCAACAAGCGATTGATTGAGAAGCTATATTCAATAATTATTAGCAAAGTTTTTGTATCAACAAGCGATTGATGGAGAAGCTATATTCAATACACGTTAAATGATTGAGATATGATCTAAATATTATGTCAATACCATAATCCTCCAACATAAGAATGTTAACTTAAAAATCCAAAACTCAAAAATTAGTACCCCTAAAACATCATCTTCATGGTAATAAGACAAATTTCTAAATGATGCTATAGATAAATAAGTTGTACTTAAAGGGAAGGGACTGTATTCCCTCGGTTAAATCCCTAAATACAAGTGGCAAGAGGGATTTGAATTCGAGACATTGCCTTCGAGAAATAACCTTCAAATCACTTGAACCAATCTGCAAGCTAGTTCCTTCAACTTGATTGATTTTTTTGTCTATCCATTCGGTAGTGCAGAGATTTTGAACTATTTTTTTTAAAAAATACATAAGTATTTTTTAGGTGATAATATCATATAACCTCAAAGTCCCGCAATCTTTTATTACATACTTGGGCAAAATATATTTTCCAAAGTCCCGCTTAAACCTGAATCATAACGCCTCAATCTTTTAAAATTGACTGCATTAAATTGAATCATAACAAATGACTCACTATGAGTGTCGAGACAAATGATCATTCTTTAGGAAATATTATTTTGGACTACAGAATCCTACTGAGTTTCTGTTAGAAAAGTCGATTCATACGTGTATTGGGAAATGATAATGTATATACAGATGTCTCGCATATAGGAATCGCATGATGTCTGGAATGGTTACTTTTGACACACCGAATGAGAGATAAAATACTTATGTAGAATGAGAATTTTAAATTATTTGTTGGTCGATAAATTATATGAAAATAAAATAAAATAAACTTTCACAAGTCAGTAACTATTGCCTGCACAATGTCATAAATATTGTCCAAAGAGTGTTGTACGACCTTGCCATTGATTCCATGGCCACTCTAATTATGTGCTGTTTTTTGAGTTAACATAATGACTAATGCCAGTATTTTCTATATTATTTATGAACGCACTTCACGTGTATTATAATTATGGCATGATAAAAATAAATAAAAAATCTCCTTTAATTTTACGGTAATTCCTCAAAACTCCACATGTGGAAACTGAATTTTTTTTCACTCTCCAATTTTTCAAAATGTTGTATCAAAATTAGGGATCACGTAGCTAAATTCCCAAATGATATATTTTTTTCCAAAATGATGTATATACAACATTTTGGGAAAAAATACATCATTTGGGGATTTAGCTACGTGATTCCTGAATTTTGATACAACATTCTAAAAAATTGGGAAGTGAAAAAAAAATTTGTTTTTGAGTTGGGGAGTGAAAGAAAACTTTTTCAAAATTGGATAGTGAAAGAGAATTTTTTCAACTTTTTTGTACTATTCAAATATTTCTCCTTAATTTTATCTGTCTACTAAGATAATTTATACATTCGAATAAATAAAATACAAGATAACAAAACAAAATTGAAATAGAAAATCAAATATCCATGAAGAAGCATGTTTGTGTTGTATCTCAATGGGTAAATGTGATCGAATTAAGAAATGAAGTGAAAAATTAATAGATATCATCCAAAAAAAGGGTAGACGATTGTTTGTCGGACATCTAATTGTTTTCGGATCAAATTCAAATAACAAAAGTTGCTATTTGATATTTATATACCCGATTTTAAATATCTGGAATTTACAAATTCTGACCCACACCAACCCCCCAAGGTTGGAAAGATTTTTCTTAAGTTGTGTGAATCTGATAATGATTAATTTTATTAGACCGTTTGGTAAGCATGTGAAGTTAATTTCACTTAATTTGTTTCGGGCTTATTAATATAGTAGAACTTAATATTATGTTTGGTTACATTACTATTCTAATAGTAAGACTTTGTGATGGATAATATTGCATTTGGTATGAGCAAAATTAAGCCGTATTAAAATTAAAAATTCCTAAATTACCCTTAGTTATATATGTAGAATTACATACATTTTCAATCAATTTTTCATCTCTGCTGCTCATCGTCATTTTGCTCGGCGAATTTGACTCTTGCGTTCGTGGATGCTGGACTCGTGTTCTTCACAACTGAGGTAAGGCACTCCGCTTCTCCCTAATTTGTGTTATATAGGTGTATCATTGATTGATATATGCTATATGGTCTACCTGTTATTTGGGGGAAAATTAGGTAGGAGTTGAATTTTTTTTTTTTTGGCTTTTTCGTGAGATTGTAAATTAGTTGCGCATCAACGACGACCAAGAAGCATACCAAACCCTTGATTTTTGCTGCACTCGCCGCTGCTCGTAACAAATCCAGAAAAGTCAAACCTCTATACACAGTGTTACTTAGAATCGTGCATAAGAAGCTCCACTAAGGGCAAAAATAATGGAAATTGGAGATATGTACGCAACTTGCGTTGAAAAACAAGGAGAGTTAATATTGGCTCAAAGTTGATATGAGATTGTAGATTAATTGCAGTACAATAGCGGGCTTCAACGGGCTGAGTATTAAGTGGAGAAGGCCCACTCTACTTCATTTTTTTATACCAAACTGAATATTAACTTTGGTATTTCATATGTACGAGGGTTAATACCCAATAACAAACGGTTCGATTATTATATTTGAATCTAATAATTAAAATATTATTGAGGGTTTATATTCATAAACATTCCTCTAGCTTGACTATAATGGTCAAGGTTGGTCAACAACTTAAATAGTTGATTCAACTTTCGTTTATGACATATATTGACATGTATATTTTCATAGATTCACGGTGTCTATTTTTATGGTTATATTATCCATTGCGAGCAGCGGTGCAATCATTAAGATATAAATTAAGTTATCTCAATGAATTACTAGTTGTCTACCTAAATGTTCATAAATAAAATTTATGATTAAATTAGTATAATATTAAAACGTTAAGTTATGTCATTTTTTATTGATTTTTTTAAATGTCTATTTTTTTTTTATGTAAAATGATTTAACTGTTGGAATAATATAAGAAAGGAAAATATTAGATTTTCTTATAGTCAGGGATTAGGTCTTCCATACTAATCTTAGGCGAGATTATAGGGATCTCTTTTATTTATTTGTTCTCTATCGTCATTGTAATACAATTGATTGAGAACTCTTCCAGTAATACAATTCTAATTACAATTCTCAATAATGGAACTCTATTCAATTTATCATGGTATCAGAGCCGGACGATCTTGAAGATCGTTGAGTGGCTTCATCATCTACCGTAAAAAACTAACCGGACGTCATGAGCGACGAGGAGACTTCGTCACCGGCATTGTCCGAAGCGGCAACTGTCCTCTCCCAGCAGATTGCCAAAATTCTGCAACAACACAAAACACCCCAATCAAACTCCGATGGCCAAGTAACCATCGATCTGAAATTGAACAATAACAACTACGTTCTATGGGCAAGGATGCTCGAAATCGCCATCGGTGCGCGAGGACGTCTCAACCATCTAACCGGACATCCAGCGCCACCGGCGGAAACCGACGAGTCATACCAATCCTGGAAACAACGAGATCTCCAAGTTTTTTCCTGGATTACTCAAGCAATTGAACCATCAATTGTTACCCAATTCATACACTACCCAACCTCAAAAGATCTATGGAACGGACTGTCTATCACTTACCAATCCGGCGAAGATAGTTTGCAAATCTTCGACTTAATGACTCGGGCAGACAGGATTAATCAAGAATCACATACCTTGGAGGAATATTATAGCATTAGCAAGAGCATCTGGGCTGAAATAGACCGCCGGAGACCAAATCCGATGAAGTCACCGGAGGATATTCTCAAATATACCCAGATTCAAGAAGAGCATCGCCTTTTTAAGTTCCTCTCTGGATTAAACTCTGAGTATGACCCGATTGTAAGGGAAATACTCCGAGAAACACCTGCACCCTCAGTTGACGCTGCATACGCCAAAGTCCGCCGGGAAGCCGCCTGGAGAGCCATTCTCGGACCCACGGCAGCCTCCATCGGAGCAGACCCATCATCGGGTATTGGGGCTGGCCTAGCGATACAAGGAAAGAGGATTCAGGGACCAAATCGGAAACCGGTGAGACGAACAGATCCGACCAAAATCAGGGCAAAATCAGATGATGAATGTGATTATTGTGGAAAAACAGGACACCTCCAGAAAGATTGTTTCGAAATCGTTGGGTATCCGGAGTGGTGGGACTTTAGCCGAAAAAAGGAATCGGAGAAAGGGAAGAAAAGAGGTACCGCAGCCGCTGTCACCAACTCCGCCGCCGCCGGAGAAGACGAACGGCGGACGGCGACTGCAGCGTTGCTCACCGGTGTCGGAAGGGATGAACGCACCAATGCATCTGTTGCCCAGAACCAAAATCCAAATGAAAGAGTTGCATCCCCCGCGGCGCTGCAATTTGGGCGCTGGAATCCAGGTATAGGGCAAGGGAGAGTTGAATTACTCTCTTGCCCTCCTATTAAGAATTCCCCAATTTCAGTTATTAATGATTCAAATTCCAAGTGCAATGCTTCATTAAACTTGATGGATAACTGTACAAAAAATTCAAAGTGGATTTTTGATTGTGGGGCTACAGATACAGTCACCTATGACCCGAATGATGTTATTTCTGTGCAAAACCCCCGAAAACATAGCATGCAAACTGCTAGTGGTCAAGATGTTGAAGTTGTGGGAGGGGGGATCATTGCTGTTACACCGAGTCTTAAATTGTCCAATTGCCTTGTTATTCCCTCATTGTCTAATAAGTTATTGTCTATTAGTCATGTCACAAAGGAGCTCAATTGTACAGTTGTAATGTATCCCACTTTTTGTGTCTTACAGGATATCCGTTCGAGGGAGATAATTGGGCGTGGCACTGAAAAAGATGGCCTATATTATGTTGATGAGGTGATTTCAGAGGGGCGGACTTTAATGGCTAGAGGGATTGATCACAAACAGAGTTGGTTGTGGCATCGTCGCTTGGGTCATCCGTCTGAGGGTTATCTCAAAAAGCTTTTTCCTCAGTTTTCTAGTACTCATTTATCTTGTGATACTTGTGTTTTAGCTAAGAGCCACATATATCCATTTTTCTTAAATAATACTCGAGTTGATACTCCCTTTTTATTAATTCATTTTGATGTTTGGGGCCCAGCCCCTGTTGTTGGGGGTGGGGGTTTCCACTATTTTGTGATTTTTATTGATGATTGCACCCGTATGAGTTGGATTTACTTCCTAAAACACAAATCATAAGTTTTTGATAAATTTGTCCATTTTTATCACATGATAAAAATCCAATTTGAAACCCAAGTTAAAATACTTCGGTCGGATAATGAGGGGAGTTCCTTTCTCAGAAATGAGAGTCTTTCTTTTCTGAACATGGACTTATTCATCAAACTACTTGTCCCTACACACCGCAACAAAATGGGGTAGCTGAAAGAAAAAATCGAACTCTCTTAGAAATCACCCGGGCACTAATGTTGGAATCTCACGTTCCAATCTCTTTTGCCAAAAGTCGTTGCAACTGCCACATATCTCTCCAACCGCCTACCCACTAACATTCTTATCTTCCACACTCCACTCCAAACATTGAGTGATTATACTAAGATTCCTCCCGCCTTAGCTCTTACACCTCGTATTTTGGGTTGCATTGTGTTTGTTCACATTCCTAAGCTAAATCGGACTAAAATTGATCCTTGTGCTGAAAATGTGTTTTTGTGGGATACGGGATCCACCAGAAAGGGTACCGCTGCTATAATCCTCAAACCAAACGCATGTTTGTCACCACTGATTGTGATTTTGTTGAAACTGAGTACTATTACCTTGCCCATACCCATTCTATTGTTCAGGGGAGACAGAGAAACAACGGGATCCACTAGAATGGCTATGTGCTCTACCTTTGACTGAGCCACAAGGTCCGTCCCCTCTACCTAGCCATCCAGAAGTGCACGACCCAATTACACCTCCCTCGACAGGTATCCATGAGGTTAGTACTGATGATTTGGCTGATATGAGTACTACTGCTGCTAATAATGGTAGTACAAGTGATACTGAAAATATATGAGAAACCAAGAGCACAGATATGCACTTCCACCACGAAGTACTAGTAGTATACCTCCAAGACGGTATAGTCTAGAACGTGAAATAAAGTCACATAGATATCCAGTGAGTAATCTAGTCAGGGGGAGTCTGACTAGCTCTACCAGAGCCTTTGCAGCTGCTATTTACACAGATACCGTGCCCCATAGCGTGGAAAAATATGGAAATGCCAGAATGGAAAGAAGCTATGAATACTGAGATGATGGCCCTGGAAAAGAATGGAACTTGGGAAAAGTGTCTACTTCCACCT
>JBBMKE010129839.1:0-16185 GCA_037834125.1 Lippia alba | reverse complement strand
TTGGGTGCCAAAAATGGAGTTGGAGCTTGGAAACCTTCTCTTCTCTCTTCTATGGGGTTGCTGATCGATTTTCAGGGGAAAAATGAGGGAGAGAGATGGATTTTGTGTAATTAAATGGGGTAAAGTCAAGATAGAGTATGGGGTTGGGTCCCACCTTTAGGCTTTAGGTGTGTTTAGTGTACGAATGACGTAATTAGGGTAAACGAGGGTCTAAACGAGGTTGGAAAAATATGAGACTAATCTCATTGAGTCCCATTTATCGAAAGGAACTCAACGTAGGTGTCTGAACTCGAAAACGAGTTCCCGAGCTCAAGATGCGTCCTAAGGACTCAGGAAGGTCAAAATTACAAAACGACCCCAAAACATTTAAATACAAGACAATTGAGTCCAAAATTCTAATGCGTGAAAACCCCTAAAATAAATTAAATTGCACAATTAAGTCCACGCATCATGCAAAAGACGAGAACAATAAATAAACACACATTTACCTGTCGACCCGAAAACACGGGGTGTTACATATTTTGTGTTAGATGACTGCTTCTTTTGTTTTAGTCTCATCTTTTTGACAGCACAGTTGCTAACAACACTTGTAATTTGTGCTTACTTGAATGTATGGTATGAAAAGCAGGTTTATTTAAAATTCTTAGTGACTAGTTACCATGTTCACTTATGTGTAATCCAATGTAAGCATCAGTTCAACAAAAATATACAAACCATACTTACTAAAACTTCCCTTCATTCATTGGTTAGTTATCAACAAAAATTTACATTAATGCACATCCCACCATACACCTAAGTGCACACCATAATCCACTAGAAAAGAAATTTCACAAGTTCAAATACAATTACAACACCAACAAGAACAACAGATGAAAGTAAAAGATGAGATTGTGTCTCCAATTGCTTCTGGGCAATGTTCAGGGTCATCTCCAATTCTTGGGAGTCATCTTCCAACTTGTTAATTTTCTTCAAAATACCAGATATGATAACCCTAGCCCTCTCACACATTTCGGGGGGAGGGGGTCACACCAATTAAAGAACTTGCACTTTCGCAACATTGAAAACATAAAGGTTACATCTTTCTGGTGAAATTCCTATCAACTCAGGATTCCAATAAACCCAAGCTCAACTTACCTGATTTGTGCATGAAACAAAACGTCTACCCGGATGCTCTCCTCTCCATGTCGTCCTCATTGAAGCAATCACTCCTCAAAAGCACAAAACCCTCACTTCGTTTTCATACCATGGCTGCTTTCCTCTGCTCGATTGTGAGTGCGCACTTTCCGTGGCCATGGAAGTGTGAATAGGATATGCAAGAAATGGATAGAGATATGGAGGACTCTCTTTGCCCAAAGGCTCGACCATAAACCCTAATTTATGTTTCTATTTAAGAAAAATAAGTAGGATTTAATATTGATCTTTATTTGATGTGAGATGGGATATAATTAGGAGGGAAAATTCCCCCCAAAATGAATGAATTATGTGGCATATAAAATTTTCTTTGAAATGGTTTAAATTGACAAATATGCAGCGGTTTATGACGTAGCGGAAGTGGTATTGCCCTCTAAGGCAGAAAAATGACATGTAGGCGGGCTGGTCGGGTTTCCGGCAAGATTTCGGTTTTCCGGCGAAAAAGTGCATCATTTTGTTGGATTTTGAGGGTTATGGGGTCATTCTGTCATCAGAATAGTTGGAGTACCTATCTTGCTAAATGGGTGCAGTTGGTATACCATTTTTGTAATTTTCCCGTCTGGTGCTCATTCTAGTCCCCATTCATAGTTTATGTGATGTATCATCAATTAGATTTGTTTCTTTTATAATTGTTTTATAAGCAAGTTTCAAGTGTGTGAGGTTGTCCATATAAAAAACGTTGATAATACTGTGTGCTGATTCAATGACCCATTGATAGTATATAATAAGGGATACTCTGATTTTTAATTCGCCGGATAGTAATCTAAATGTATTACTTGGTGAAGGTTCAGGCGACTCAAATTAGTGTGTCATAATCTTTTATACCAAAAAATAAATATCATAAACTACATGTTTACCCTCAATCGAAATGTATTTGAGTTCACAAATTAAATTTGTAATTTGTAATTATTTTTGTTGAATATATAGGCCTTTTTCTTTGTCCAACTTTATGCACGATTTGAATTGCTTTGTTACTTTCTTTTCATCCGATCTGCACATATTTATACAGGAACAACTTCATAATTTTAGCAAAAGAAGATTCAAAGAAAAAGAAATTTCAACTTAGGAAGGGGGAGGGGGGCTAATAACCCTAAAATGACAATATCAAAATATTATTCATAAAAATTAAAAATTAAAAAAATTTCAAGATATTTTTCACAAACTCTATACATACATGCATCAAAATTATATTGTAACTTTTCTAATGGATCAAAGTAAATAGTCCTCTTTATTAAACTAACTTATCTGGTATAAGTGGTAATGGGAATCCAACAAAGGTAGTCTCTCAAGAATCAAAATACATAATCTTGTGTCTTTATTGACCTATATATTACATTAAAACACGTAAGTTAGAGCTTTTAGTAATAATTATATCTAGGAAATTGCATGTTTTTCAGCTTTGTAAATTGTAAGCTTTCTAAACATATATAGGTTATCTCGTATTTTAGCTCTACATTATTTTCTATTTTATTTATACATACACAACAAGTTATTAATGATACGCAGTTAGGATACGAGAGAACTAATTTTGATATACGAAAAATTAAAAGATTTTTTCTCTAAATTTCAAGTGCCCACCAATTTATTCAATTAATCGTATATGAATGAATAAAATTGAAGAAAATAAAATACATAATTAAAACATGAATTTAGATTGTGACCAAAAAACATGAATTTTGATGCATCTTGCACCAACTCCAAGATATTCATTAAACCTAAATTCATCACAAATTAATTATTTATACAAGTATCCTTATTTTGGTTAGAATCTCATCAATGAGATCCGTGTAACTTTTATCGAAGTCCAGAATCTTCTTCCTTTTTTTTTTTTTTCTCATTTAAGCCTTATATTTCATAACCTAAAACTTTTCTATCATTCAAAAAAGTTATAATGAATCAAATCTTTAACAATCTGTGACATCCTAGACGACTCAACTTGTGAGAGTAACATATCATCAGAATATGTTCACATATATATATATGTTCAAAGTTTGGACCACTTAGATACTCACCAAAATAGTTAGAAGCTACTTATCATTTGGTTTGCATATGTTTTGCATTTATTGTTCAAAATTCCAACTTTGTTGCCTATGATGGAATATATTCAGAGATCACTTATCTACTTAATAATATTCCCTTATGGTTGCCAGTTACATCCTCATCTTCTTCCTATTATCTTTTCCTCATCTTGCTTCTAGATCCTAATGAATGTTAGGCTTTTGTAGTAGTAAGAATTGCTAAATAGATGGTCATTTAGAGTTTTGGCCGAACTCAATCTTTCGAATTGGAAAACAGCCCTCAGCATTTCATTGTTAAGAGATTTTAATTATCAAGTAGCAATGATTCTCTTGAACTAAAAAATATATATATTTTAATTATCAAACAATTTAATCTCGATTTTAAACTCATTTGAAAAGAATCGAGCTCAAGCTCTACTCATTTACACTTGATCTATTTAAGATCGAGTCCTATACTCAAGCTCGGATATAAGACCAATTGTATGGATTTTTATTTTTCTATTATTATTTATGTGCTTAAAAATAAAAATGAAAATCTGAATGATATCATTGCATTGTATTGGATAAAGTTTATGAACCGGCTCATATATTCATTATTGACATTTATAATTAGGTTCAAATAATTATTTCTAATACAATTAACAAAAATGTATTAAACAAAACGTTTACGAGCGTGTTCACGTGTCTATATACAAGTAATATATTTCTTTCCACCAAAAAAAAGTAATATATTTCTAGGATTGCACTATAAAATGTCAAAATTAATTGCAAAAATCTTCCAAAACCTTCTAAAGTATGTACACATGTTAACTTTCTTTGTTAATTAGTGGGATTTGTGTATTCAACGAAAGACTGGTCAATTCACTGCGATTATTCGAGTCATTACGACCAAACCATTATACAAACTTATTCTGATATAATTAAAATATGCTGACAAAATTAAATAGGCCAAGTCAAATATAACCCGCGAGCCCACAAACACCCCCACAAAGAAGTAAATAAATAAATTTTAAAAAAATCATTAGCATTGACTATCTAAGCTTTCCTTCCAATTAATAATCGACAAATAAGTTACAAGTTCCCGTAAGTTACAAGATGGGAAAAAAAGAAATGAATAGGATGCTTGTTGGCTTCAAAGATGGGACAAGTGTTTGGTTGCCATATGGTGTTCCAATAAGTGGCTCTTTTTGGATATTATTCATACACAGCACATCGTATGATTTAAATAATTCTGCATCCTCTGTTAGGTTAATCGTGAAATTGATATTTGAAGTTTTAGCTATATAATTATTATCTATCAGAAGAATTTTTTACACTTCAATTGTATGAAACGGTTTGAATTCATAGTGAGAAATAATACAAAGTAGCAACTTTGCACACTGAAATGCGTGTATACATAAAAAATTAAGATTGTAAACAAATAACAATTAAAACTTAGTATTTTGTATGTTTGAAATCAATTAATTTTATATTTTGATAATTTTTTTAAAATAGTTAAAACAAAATTAAAAAGAAATCTACAATCCAACAAAATAATTTGAAATCAATTGGTATTGTATATGGGGTGGTTTCTTTTCTAAAATAAAAAAGAAAAAAATGAAATGAAGAGTCCATGATCTACATGGTGGAGTGTTTTTTTAATAAAAAAAAAAGAAATAGAGAGTACAAAAAACCAAACTTGACTCTCTCGCTTAATAATATAATATAGATGATAATAATAATTTTTTTTTAATATGATGATGACCCAAAAAATTGACCTTATTCTTTTGGGCTTAAGACTTGAGAAAACTACTAATTCCAATTCCAAAATAGAGGTCATAAAAACTTTAGTTGGTGAAACATCTAAGCAAAAAGGAGACCATAAAAATAGTCTAGTCATTATATGATACCTATATATATAAGTGCGGTGGGAAAAATTTCGTCGTCCGGGTGCAACATATTTTGACAGCATGGGATAATTTCCTCAGGTAACAAAACGACGTCGTTTTAAATCTCTCTTTCACATATTTTCTGGTTCTTCCTAAACCTTCCAGATGGTTTCCTTCGACAGATTTCCTCTCTTTTCCCCACGATGTCGCCTCCCCCACCACCGCCACGTCCCAACCTTGTTTTCTCCACTGAATTCTACTCAGCTTTCGGACTTTAATTTGTACGGAGGAACAATTAATGTTGATTATGAATATTGATTTGATAAGTGTGTTATAAAGTCTCTGAGGATTGTTGCGTGTGAAAAGGCGGAGATGAAGGGAAGTGTGGAGGGATTTGATGAGATTAGCATAAGCTTAATCGGGCTCAAGAACTCTTTTCAGAGCGGGAGAACGTGGGGAATTGATTGGAGAAAAGCTCAGCTTAAAGGGCTTTTGAGATTCTTGACAGAAAATGAAACCAGATTTTTGAAGCTCTGAAACGGGATCTTGCGAAACATCCTATTGAAGCTTACTGCGATAAGGTTTTTGGTCTTTCTGTGATTGTTTTTATTTATATGAGTGATATGGAGTGGGTACGTAAGGTTAATCATGGGAATGTTAGCAAGTCTGGGGATCAAAGTGATGCAGATGAAGTTAGTAAGGCTATAACAAGTTGCGGAAGAGCAGCAGAATTAGGAGGCAGCCACGTTGGCAAGTGGATTATGAGCCTTAGGTGGTTGACGCGCTTTTGGAGTCCGTTTCCTAATCTTATTCAACTTATACAGTTCAGTTATATTTATTTATGGTTTAGTACTTACTTATTTATTGTTTTGCTTAGTTATCCCTGGTTTATGGGATCGTAGTTAAGTTTGGTGGAACTCTATTATTTTCAGTAGGAAATCAATATCAATTTTCTCGTTTAACCTAAAATTCTCTCTTCTCTCTTCAACCACCGATTCACCCGCCGGCGGGCTCTTTGCCGGATTATCTACGAGCTCGAGACAGCTCTGACGTCTCTCTGATTTACATACTTATCATTGGTGCTTTCATTGCGTTTCATTATGGCCGATTCAGTCAGCGTGAAAAAGTTTGAGGAGTTTAAGGAACTTAGCGAAGCGAACCAGCGGGAGTCGCAAAAACAGATCGAGTCGCATATTGCCACGATGCAGACCTTGAATCACATGGTTCAGTCTTTACAGCAACAAATTGGGAGCCCTCACGGTGCAGCCGCATGTGGCGGTGCCCCAAGGGTCTCAGGCGGTGGTCGTTCCTCGGCGGGAGGAGGGCGCACCCCAGTTTGGTGTTAACGTAGCCAACAAAGTGCATTTGGATATGCCGAAAAGCGATGGTTCTGATCCGTTGGGCTGGCTATTCCAAGCACATGAGTATTTTGTGTTTTACGGCATTCAGGAAGAATCCCGTTTGGCTATGGTAGGGTTGATGCTGGAAGGTGCGGCGCTAGATTGGTTTCGATGGAGACAGCGTAGTCACCTTTTGGAATTGTGGACTGATTTTGTCGAGAAGTGCAAGCTCCAATTCGACCCTTTGAACTATGTCGACTATTTTGGCATGCTTGCCAAAGTTAAGCAGACCGGGTCCGTGGCAGATTACTTCTCGGTGTTTGAGAAGATCCTAGTTAACGTCGCCGACGTCTCGGAGTCCAATTTGCAATCCTTGTTTCATGCAGGGCTGAAACCTCACCTACAACATGAAATTCTACTCATGAAGTCGGCATCCTTGTCCGTTTCGTTTGCTCTAGCGAGGGAGTTGGAGGCTAAACATAGTGCGTGGTCTTTTCACTCACAGCCGCATCACGTCGGATGATCCGTTTTCTCGGCCTGACAGCAGGGTAGTACCGTGGGAGGCCAATCCGTGCGTGGGGTGATGTCACCACTCTTGCCAACACCCCTCCCGAAACAATCATCACTTGGTGCTTATGTTATAATTGTGATGAGATGTGGTCTCGTGATCATCGTTGTGGGCGTTACATTTTGCTTATGGGAGATGAGGAGCCAGGGGATGGTGAGACCGAGGAGATTGAGAAAGATGTTGCTGTCACGGCGGATGTTTCGAAATTGAATAGCATCGCCGCGGGACAGACCCCGCGCTCTCTGAGGGCGGGGATGATTGGAGATATGGTGATGAATGTGTTGATTGATAATGGGAGTACCCACAACTTCATCCATCCCTCGGTGGTGGAAATTGAGTTTACCCGTGAGTACGGTTCCATCTTTTCGAGTGTTCATGGGGAATGGCACGACACTGCTGTGCAAACAACAGTGCGTGGGGGTCCAGATTCTGATGCAGGGTCACACGTTTCCTGTTGATGTGTTCGTTCTTCTAGTGCATGGAACGCAGGTGGTTCTAAGGGTGCAATGGTTAAAGTTGCTTGGAAGGGTGGCGCAAGACTATGCGAATATTACCATGGAGTTTGTGTGGAAGGGTACTACGGTGCTGCTAATAGGTGGGACGGTAATGTCGAAGGAGGTTTCATTGCATCACTTGTGTGTGTTGCAAGCGACGGCAGCTATCTCAGAGTGCTATGAGCTCACGTTGGAGCCATCAGTGGAGCAAAATGGTCTTAAAGCCTTTCCGCCAGGCCTACCCGGGGCTGTTGTGGGGGTGTTACAGCATTTCAAGGCTGTTTTTGAGGTGCCCGCGGCCTTACCACCCCCTCGGTGGAGTGATCACCGCATCCGCTGCTTTCGGGAGCGGTTCCGATCAATGTTCGGCTATATCGCTATTCTCACTGTCAAAAGTCGGAGATCGAAAAATTGGTGTTGGATGTTGCAACAAAGTTTAATCCGCCCTAACCGAAGACATTTTTTCTTCACCCGTCCTATTGGTGAAAAAGAAAGACAGTTCCTATCGGTTTTGCGTGGACTATAGGGCTCTTAATGCGGTGACCGTGCCGGATCATTTCCCTATTCCCACAGCAGATGAGCTATTTGACGAGTTGGGAGCAGCTAATTATTTTACAAAGTTGGACTTACGCTCGGGCTATCATCAAATTAGGAAGCATGAGCGGGATATCTATAAAACCGCATTTCGAACTCATGAGAGGCATTATGAGTTTCGAGCGATGCCGTTCGGCTTGACCAACGCACCTTCCACTTTCCAGACGTGCATGAATCGACTTTTTGTTCTGTATCTTCGTAAGTTTGTAATTGTGTTTTTCGATGATATTCTGATTTATAGCCCTTCTGTTTCGACACATGTGACACATCTTGAGGTTGTCTTGGCCATCTTGAAGGCTAATGAGTTTTTCGTAAAGCTTTTTAAATGCTCATTTTCCAAAACAACGGTCGACGACCTTAGTCATGTGATAACCAATGGGTGCTTAAAAATGGATGAGTAAGATTGCGGCTATGTCAAAGTGGCATGTGCCGACTACAGTGAAGCAATTGTGGAGGTTTTTTGGGGCTAACCGGCTATTACAGGCTATTTATTAATCAATATTCCATGGTGGCTGCCCCGTTTACTGACCTTCTGAAGAAAGAGGCATTTTATTGGAACTAGGCTGCACAGCGGGCATTCGAGGAATTGAAGGCTGCCATGACATCGGCACCTATTTTGAGATTACCAGATCTATCCAGCAGCTTTGTAGTCGAAACTAACGTGTTGGGTACTGGCGTCGGACGGTGCTCTTACAGTCTGGTCAACCGATTGCTTTCTTCAGCAAGAAGCTTGGGCCGCGACGACTAGCTGCTTCCACCTATCACAAGAAGCTATATGCGATAGTGGAAGCCGTACAGAAATGGCGGTAGTACTTATTGGGGCGGGAGTTTGTTATTCGAACGGATCAACGGAGTCTAAAGGAGTTGCTACAGTAGATTATTCAGACTCCCGGCCAATAGTTTTACGTTCGAAAGCTTCTGGGGTTTTGCTTTCGGATTGAATACAAGCCGGGCAATTCTAATGTGGTTGTCGATGCCTTGTCGCGCCGCGATGAAAAGAGGGAGGCAAGCACGTTAGCCGCGTTGGTGTCGCGGCCAATTATGGGGCTGTTGACACAGATTAAGGATGAAAATAGTAGTCAGCCAGACTTGGTGGCTTTACATCGAGCGCACGGGGAGGGACAGTTGCAACATCATTTTTCGGTGCATGAGGGATTGATGTACTTGGCACCAGATTGTGTATAGGCAAAGGATCTGCTCTTCACGAAGTGTTGATCCGAGAGTACCATGCTTCGAATATTGGTGGTCATGCGGGTGTACACCGCACTATTCAGCAGCTTGCAGGGGTGTTTTTTTGGGTGAATATGCGCAAGGATATTCGGGATTTCTTTGCAAAATGTGTCACTTGCCAAACTTCGAAGTTCTCAACTCAACCTCCAGCCGAGTTATTACAGCCATTGGCTATGTCGGTTCGAATATGGGACGACGTTAGTATGGATTTCATCACCGATCTTCTGCCTTCTCGAGGATTTACGGTGATCATGGTCGTTGTTGATAGGCTGCCGAAATACGCCCACTTTGGAGCCCTTCCTGGAGATTTTGACGCGCATAGGGTGGCGTATCTTTTCACAGAATTGGTAGTAAAGTTGCATGGAATTCCATGATCAATCTTGTCGGATCGTGACCCGATCTTTACTAGCAAGTTCTGGTCTGCCCTCCATGAAATGAGTGGTACGATGCTTAAGTTGAGTTCGGCATTTCATCCTCAAACGGACGGCCAAACGGAGGTTATGAATCGGGTTCTGGAGCAATATCTGAGGTATTTTTGCCATGAAAAACCTAAGCGGTGGACTATAGTGTTTCCGTGGGCCGAGTATTCGATCAATACAAGTTTCAATGTGAGTATTGGCATAACACCATTTGAAGTTGTGTATGGCCGGTCTCCACTGGACTTGTTGGTTTACCGGAAGGGGGAATGTAAGTTACCGACTGTTGAGGAGATGTTAGTGGAGCGTGTTGACTTGTTACAGCGATTAAAGCAAAATTTGGGGGCTGCCCAAGCTCGGATGAAGGTGGTTGCTGACACGGGTCGCCGGGAGGTGGAGTTCATCATGGGTAAAAGGTTTTGCTCCGACTTCAACCCTATTGTCAGCACTCTATAGCTAAACGACGTTCTCAGAAGTTATCCCAAAGGTACTTTGGTCCGTATGAGGTTTTGAAGCGCTTGGGTCCTGTCGCTTATCCATTAAAGTTACCGGAGTCGTCTCATATCCACCCGGTCTTCTATAGTTCCATGTGTCCTTACTCCGGAAGTTTAAAGGTGAGAATGGGTCGGTGACTGGAGGGGTGTTGCAGGATGATTTGTTAAGTGGGCGTTTTTCGTCGAAGCCCGTGGAGATACAAAAAGTCCGATAGGTGCTGAGGAATGGTACTTTGTAGGAGCAATGGCTTGTGGTGTGGTCGGATGGGTCGTTAGATGATGCGACGTGGGAACCGGTAAGTCGCATTCGGCGTACGTTTCTGAGCCTGAACCTTGAGGACAAGGTTGCTTTAAAAGGGGGAAGGAGTGATATGGACTGGGTACATGAAGTTAATCATGGGAATGTTAGCAAGTCTGGGGATCAAAGTGCTGTGAGCAAGTCTGGGGATCAAAGTAATGCAGATGAAGTTAGTAAGGCTGCAACAAGTGTGCAGAAGAGCAGCAAAATTAGGAGGCAGCCACGTTGGCAAGTGGATTATGAGCCTTAGGTGGTTGGCGTGCTTTTGGAGTCCGTTTCCTAGTCTTATTCAACTTATGCAGTTTAGTTATATTTATTTATGGTTTAGTACTTATTTATTGTTTTGCTTAGTTATCCCTGGTTTATGGGATAATAGTTAAGTTTGATGGAACTCTATTATTTTCGGTAGGAAATCAATATCAATTTTCTCGTTTAACCTAAAATTCTCTCTTCTCTCTTCAACCACCGATTCACCCGCCGGTTGGCTCTTTGCCGGATTATCTACGAGCTCGAGACAGCTCTAACGTCTCTCTGATTTACATACTTATCAATGAGATTGTAGTGTGTGTGTATTGTGTGTGAGTATGAATTGCTGGGAAATTGTTAAATCTTGAAAACTTTTTTAGCTGAAGTTTGGGATTACCTTATATGAGTGCTTGTTTCGTCATTTTTCGTGGAAAAAAAATGAATCTTTTGTCCTGCTTTCTCCATATAAATGAATGAAGTTTGTAAGTTTGTCTTTCCAATTATGGGTTTTGTCCGATTGTTGTGAACTGTGTGTTCTATTTTGGTTATTTGTGACTATTCTTGATGGCTTATATGCATTATTATTGCACCAGAATAGTTCTTGATTCAGTATAGTTGAAACCTGAAGGAAACGTCAAGTTATTTTCCCTCTTCCTCATCCTTTAGGGATCTCATTTTTTTTATCTGCAATTCGTATTACAGATTGGAGTAGTGAAGAAATATACAAATCATGCTTTGTGTCATATCAAGAAATGGATGGCTTCCAAAAAGGTACTATATTAGTATAGGATGGAGCTTTCATTTATTTCCTTCGTAATCAACATTCATAATCATAACACACACTTTTCAAGACTGACTTCTAATTGATGAACGTGGATCTTCCGAAGGCAAATTTTCTGTAATTTCATTGATCGGTTTAGTTAATCTAGAAGTTATATAGATTTTCAGAAATCAACTTGTACAAGCTTTTTCGGCCGGCTGACAATCATTAGCTTTGTAGGTACTCTGTTTTTCAGCATCAAATGTGTGGAGGCCGAAGATATTATTGATTTGATTGCGATTAATTAGATTATTCGGTATGTTTTTAGAATATAGATTGCTTTCAATCTATTGTTCGATTTTTAAGTGTGATATTTTGATTTTGAACTAATTTCATGCAAATATCTTTGTTGATTGTGTTTGTTAAAGGCTCTATGAACTTCACAAGAGCGAAAATCTAAAGAATTGATAGCAAGAGTTTTCCCACACTAAAATAAAACATTTCAGTGGCATGTTCGGATACACAATCAGCTAGCTTGATCGCCGAGTAAAATTCTCTTTATTTTTTCCTCTTTTGTGTGTTTAGTGTAATCTGCAAATTTGGTTTAGTGTAAGTATTTGAAATAATTTGTGGGCTTCAAGAAATTTTCGAATTGGATGGCTAGAGTTTAAGAAGGGTTGATTATTTTATTTTTCTTAGGTGGATTATCTATTTAATAGCTGAAATGGAATAATGGAGTTAAAAGATTGGTTTTCGTGGAGTGGCTTGGGTTTTCAGTTTTGCTGTTCACTATTGGGTGTATGTATGGAAATTAAGGGAAATATTAGAAAGTGAAGAATGTTTTTACACTCAACGTATTTGATCTCAAAGAAATTAGATTTTTACTCTTTAGTTTATAGTTTACCTGGTTTTCGTTATACTTGGCGTTCTGCACTAACCTTGGAAATTCCATTACTACCTTGTAGGGAGGATGTATGTTTTAGTCTGCATTGTAAGAACATTCACTACCATAATGATTAATCTTAAGGTAAGACTGAGAATGATATCTCCGCTTTCAGCTCTTAGGTACTTTATATATATGTATATATATTTATATTCGTATTTGTCGCTTGGGCTTGCATTCTGTTTGGCGTAATGGCCGCACAATTCAAAGCCGTTTTCGATGCCACAACTGACATTTGGGCTACACGGCACATGCCTTTGTTGGAAAACCTGCTGGAATTTTTTGGAGCACGGGTTTTTATGGTGGAGAAGTGGAGAACAAGATCTAACTGCGTAAGTTCCCTTTTATTTCTTATTGATTTGTTGGTATTAAGAATCTTGATTCTACTACAAAAAACACAGAGTTCTACTATACTCCCTTTATTGTGTATGGTTACATGAATATGTCATCTTGGTTTCAAAATTACACATACCTCACTGGTGTATTGGTTTTTACCTTACCGTTCACTGTTCAGCTACTGTTTTTCCATAGTTTATTGCGCATAGTTAAAATATGTTGGTGGTGAACTTTGAGTTGTTCTTGCATTGTGTGAATGGATGATGTTATCTTAAGTTTCTAGATAAAATTTTCTACATTTTGTGACATTTTCCTTATCAGAAGAAGGTGTTATTTATAATTTTGAACTAAAAAGGGAAGTTTGCATAATTACTTATGGTTATTGGGAGGTCAGTGTAGTTGGCTCAACTTAATGTGTAACTTTTGGGAAAGAAGTATTTTGCTATGTATAGTTTATATAATACGCCACCTATATAAACTATAAAAGTTTAGGCCACTTATATAATTTTGAATAGTTCTTGAATTGAATAGTTGTTACTTCTTGAAGGGTTATTTTCTTCTATAAAACTTAAGAAACCTTATGAATAAAATGCTCGATTACTCTGTTAAAAAATGATCTAGATGAGTGTAACCATTAAAGTCCTCCCTTTTCATTTCCAAACTTATAGTTGTAAACACCCTCACCCTGTGTTTAGCATAATTATAGGTCGAACTTACACAGATTTCGACTTCCCTCTTTCCAACTTGATTTGCATCGGATGCTGATGAATGTCTTGCAATTACCACATTCGAAATTTCTTTATTTCCATTCAAGGGCGAATTACATTTTCACACCTATGAATTTGTGACATTACAAAAAGCCCCCGTTTGATTATTACATTCCCAACCCCCTCAAGTATAGCCTTTTAGTAATGCCTCAAATACCCAGTAAAATGAATATACTAATCTGATAAAAAACCAAGAGGCTTTTTGTATTCCCGGAAAAAAAAAAAAAAGAGGGGTGGGGGGTAATGGTGATTACTCTTAATTTTAATAGTACATTAGATTGTTACCACTTAAAATTATGGTGGGGGGTTATGGTTGTACATGTTTAATTATTGTTGATGTGAGTTCTGGAGTTGTTTCAAATGGTCTAATTGTTACCACTTTCCTCAGGTTCACAACCATAACACAACCAGCACATCATATGATGATATTTGTTCCACTTGGATACACCTTTGGCAGTGGTATGTTTGAGACAAAATTATATTTCTATTTATCTGAAAGTGTTCTTTTCATGTGAAAATTTGAATTGAAAAATTGTTCACAATTGGGAGCTGAAATGGGAAATCAACATGTTGATACCTTTTGTAAATATTATTCTTTTAAGTAATTATTTTTGTTTTCATTGTTTATACTTGTAATTAATTGAACATCCCTAATGTGTAGGGTTATTAAACTTTAGCCGTTTAGCGTATGTTGATTTTGACTACGGTCTTTTACACTTCAGGTTTGTTCGTTCATCTTCACTTTATAAATTTTTATATGAAGTTTTGTATTGTTACTTTGTACTAATTGTATTATTCATCTCTGAAAAGATGTATTTACATATGTATTCTAGTGAGATATGTGACAAACACTAAGTATGATTTAATGAAATAGGTTTGTAAGATAACATTTGTTAGATTGTTTAGGATTATTACCTATTTTAAAATAAAAAACTATACAACTAATCTATTTTTTCCTTAAAGGGTTTAAGTTAATATTAAATGCACATATATTTATGTATATATTTATATGTACATGGTGTCGTTATTTTCATTTAAGTATAAACAATAAGAATTTTATTATTTTTTTATTACATGATATTTGCAATGTATGGTTTAATTGCACATTCTAACCTTGGTTCAACTGATATTATTCTTGTGTAAATGGTATGAAGCCGTACATTCCAAAAATATCTTTGATTGTTTTGTTTTCCTAGTAGCAATTCTAAAATTAGATAAAAATTATGAATTCCCTGAACTTGTAATGGTGCTCGTTAACTGTTTGTATAAAGCATGTTGTATTCCTGTGTATGAACTAAGCTAATGGATAATTGGAACCCTGTTTATAATTAATGTTATTTTATTTTAATTTATAGATTCATTTTACATGCTTCAATACTCACTCTTATTGTTCTACTTGCAAAATATCTTCACATTTCGAACATATATATACATATCCAAGTTTACATTGACTCTTTTTGATAACTTAACACAATTGGAAGTTATGATATTTGGTGAGCTTACAGAAAATATATTAGGTTCAACTCCACTTGAACTAATGGAACTTGAAGAAAAGGTTTATCGTTCTTTTTTTTTACTCCTCCTTATACTATTTTATATGATTGATATCTATTTAATTGATATTTTTATAATAAACTTCTTTAAATTATTTTCTTTTTTGTACAGATCAAGGTGATTAATAAGCAGCTCTATCCGTATCACGCCGACCATCTCTTCTCACGATAGTATTGATAGAAAATACCCTACTTTTGGTCAGGTATGAGCATCAGTTGATTGATGACATGGTTGCATATGCTATGAAAAGTGAAGGTGGATATGTTAGAAAAGTCAGTTGATTTCAAATTCCTCTTTGTGTGCATGATTTGGTTATCTCAGTCTCATGACTTCTGTTCTGGTAATTAGTTCTTCTTTGGTGTTCTCTCTCATGTCATCTTTGCTTGTGTTTGATAATATTATGTATCATGTGTGTTTCCGAGTTGTCTGGTGATGGTAAAACATTAGAATCAGAGGCAGCTCTATTTCGAAATATTTGAAGTGAAAATCACCGTATCGAAGAGGTAAAATGGCATTGCAATGGATAATACTGGCGTCTGTTGTGGCGGCAGAGGCGGTTCTCGCTGTTATGCTAACCCTGTCAGATCCAAAAGTTGTAAAATCTCGGGTTGTTTCACTAATCTCTCTTATTCTCCAGCCTTAGCTATTTATCATACCCTTCTCTAGACTCCAGCTTCTCAGTATGGTCCCCGTCGTTTCCCCCAAAATTGGTTGTTCTATTTTCAGTTAATTTGGGGCTTTTTAGCTACAATTTTGAGTGGATATTTTTTTTATTTTTTGTGTTCAATTTGTGCTTTTCTCTGTTCTGCTGGTGTTAGATATATATCGGAAGAGTGAGCATCCGTTGAAGTGTTCTGGAGAGACCTGCACTGTTGCTGAGAGGAATAGATATGAGAAATCGGTAATTATTTTATATCTATTTGCTCTATTTTGTATGCTGCATTGGGTTCTGTTTTTGGAGATTTTGTGGAACATTATATTATCCATAAACTTTCTGTGGTGTTTTTGCAGCAGTAACTATATTTTGTTGTTTAGCTTCTATAAATCCAGTGAAAAAGATTTACTATG
>JBBMKE010129519.1:0-16187 GCA_037834125.1 Lippia alba | reverse complement strand
ATGACTTAAGTTACATAAATTAATATTTATATAATATATTTATTTAAATATATAGCCGTGTCCGAGCCGTGTCGTGTCCTAAAATTTCAAAAAAATCCATGTCCCCGTGTCCGTGTCGTGTCGTGTCGTGTCCGTGTCCGTGCATCATAGGTGTATGCCATTCGTATGCATGACTTTGCATGAATGTGAATTATTTGTGAATCTTATGTGATTAATTGTATCTCTTACGTGTTTAAGCATAAGGATGTGCGTCTATGTGGTTCATGTTGGGTCCTAAGTCTTGGTTTTGTTCTCAGTTTGCTCAGGTGCACTTGGGGTGGTGTTTCGAGGTCCTTTGTGATTCCAGGGCGAATCATTTCTTTCGGTTTTTGGCTTTGTCTGTGTAAGGTGAGGTTAGGTTATAGTTAAACCTTATGAATTGTGCCCATATGATATGTATGCGAACTATAGTCTATTTTGTATGCGAGTTTGGATTTGGTTTGATATGATTTGTTTGGTATCGCTCAACTACGCTTCAAACCGTGTACCTCTTATGAGCTGGCAGATACGTACATTGGAATTTGATATGGATATAACACGGAGAGATATGTAAAGCGTAGTTGTAGCAAGGTGAAGGTACCTACTTGTATGCTTTTATTCGGTTCGTTTTGTTTTGTAGCGGGTTAAGTTTTGATGCGGTTTAGTACGGGAGCCACCTCTTGATACATTCGGGTGCAAAATGCTACGTACAGAATGCGTTTTTGTGATTTGCTCTGTTTTGAATTTGTTGGGCCCCGAAAACTGTGGGTCAGGAACCCCGGGATGGTGTCGGGCCGTTGGGTTTGCCCTGGGCATAGCCTCCACTCTATAAAGGAATAACCCGGAGTCCACCAGGAGGATTGGTCGGACAATGGAAACCTAAGAGTTTGAATGTGCACGCTCCCCTCGTCTGTCTGGATGCTTTGGGTCGGCCAACCTTTCCATCACCGGAGAAGGAGGTTTGTATGTTATGTCTGATTTGCATGATTCGTATGTTTATTTCTGTGAAGCCCAGGATGGGATTTGTTACTCATACCCGCCGAGTTGTATGTTTGATTTGTTAAAGGTTGTGAAACGGGGATAGATTTCTTAAGTAAGATAAAATATGAATCTTGTGAATGTGTAAGTTTGAATATGATTTGATAAGATTTGATTTGAATCCGTATGTTTTGTAATTTGAATATGTTAAGCTTTATTTGCTTTGTTTGATTTGTATTCCCTATATATATGTATCACGGGCAAATTTTTGGTATGCAAAAACTATCCCTGAGTTTGTGAACCATGCATGTGCTTGTAACTGCTTTGCTTCTATATATATGTAGCGTGTGGGTAGCCCCTCACTCAGTCAAGTGGATAGACTGGCACCTCTCCCTCCCCAACTTTTTAGTGTGCAGGTTTTGGTCGGAGTTTGGAGCTAGCCTGAGTTTGAGCCAAGTCTTTTGAGTCAGTTGGTTTGAGTTAGAGTGTCCGTATTTGCATTTGTAGAATTTAAGATTTGGATTTGTATGTAAGATCCATATTCGTACGTTTATGTATTTGTTATTTAAATTGCCTTTGCCGGACTTTGTTATGCATTTGAAAAGAGGCCTGAGGAACCCAAGTTTGTGATCGTGTGTTTAGTTTCCTGCAGGCCCGTGGCCAAAGTATGAATGTATGTTTTGCTTCCGCTTTTGCACTCGTTCTGTTTAGTTTGATTCTTGACTGGGTCTAAGTTTTGCCTAACTTAGGAGGTTTTGTTTTTCACTCGTTCGCTATGGTTTGATCCGGGTGCGGATTCTTATTTCGTTACTCAGGTCGGGATGTGGTGCGGGGTATGTGGTACCTCGCGTATGGGGTGCTACAAAGACCATCACAGACGTTGAGCCTCAGGAACTGGGTTCCCAATCAGCATAGATTCTACCAGCTAGGGTAACACCTTATGGACGAAGAAGATGAAGTTGTGAAAGCTTGAAAGATGTGCAGCAATGGGTTTTTCCAGTTCAGTGTATTGCATTTCTTGTGAGTGAAGAAAGCAGTGAAGTAGACGGTAATTGCTTGAGGAATGTGAGTGTGAATTCCTCTATTTATAGGTTAAGGCTAAGGGGTGTTTAGTAATATTACCCACATGGTCCCAAAATAGTGTTGCCCTAGACACGTGGCGGGACGCGCGTGCCTGAGAGCGACGTGTGTGCGTCACTATCACCTTTTAAGCAGTTATGCATAGTTGTGGTGTCAACGACAGTCTCTATAGCACGGACACGCCAAAAATTTGGCCTATGTAGTGTCCGACACGTGTCGGACATGGACACGCTTCGGACACGGCTCCGACATGTGTCGGACACGCCAGATCCGTGTCGTAAATTTAAAAAAAAAAGAATTAAAAGGACACGGTGTCGGACACTCCATGGCGGCATGTCCGACACGGCATGGAGGGTCCGGACACGGTTGGGATCATTCCAGCGTCGAATTGAAAGGAAAAGTAAAGAAATCCTCATTCCTTTCTCTCACCTTGAGAAGAAATCACCCCGTGTCGGATTATTCCTTCCTCAGAATTGAAAAGAAGAGGAGATTAAAGCTCTGTTCCCTTCCCTTACCTTGAGAAGAAATCACCCAGACATGGCTGGATTGTTTCAGACTTTCAGTGTTATTTTACCAAAAAACAAAAAGAAAAAAAGAAGAAATCCCCCAAGACCTTCATCATTTCTCTCTCTCTCTCTGTGATAACGCCAGCCTTCGCTTTTGTCTCCCGTCGCCACCCTTTCTCTCTGTGTGAAAAGAGGAAAAAATCCCCCACGAGAAAGACAAATGGGCAAAGCCCTACCTTCACACCACCACCATAAAAAAAGAAAATAATTTTGTTAATGGGCCATAATTTTCATTTCAAAACAAGGCCATTTTTTGTTTATGGATTGTTTGTTTTTTTCTTTAATTCATAATTATTAACAAAAGGGTCCACATGTTACAGAAAAAAACAAACAAAAGGGTACACATAATTTAAGAAAATAAAATAGTATTTATAAAATACAATTATTTATATATAACATATAGCCGTGTCGGAGCTGTGCCGTGTCCTAAAATTTTGAAAAAATTCGTGTCGCCGTATTCGTGTCGTGTCGTGTCCGTGTCGTCGTATCCGTGTCTGTGCATCGTAGGCGGCAATTATGAGATTATTACCTCGAGCGATGAGACGCTCGAGCTCCGGAGGCCGAGGTAGGGACGTTCGGAGATGGATTCCTTGTAAAAGAAGGTGGAGAGTTGAACCTATGAGTGTTAGAGGCTCGAGGATTGACTCACTCGAGGGCGAGGTTCAACTTGGGATAATCTTCCAGGGAGATCAGCTGTGAGAGTTGAGGTTGGGTCTGGATCGCGAGCTTCAACTGTTCGAGCATTCTGCTAAGATATCACTGGGCCGTGAAGGGAGTCTTCTACGATCATGGCACATGGACGGCGGAGAAGCGAGCGTATTTTGGGTCCATCAAATATAAAGTCATGGATTTGACAAATCAGCACATGTATGAATTTAAATGTATGATGTATGAAATTCACATAATGTAGTATAAAAACTCAAGAATACAGTACTTATATCATATTATGTAGTATAAATTTCGTATTATGTAGTATAAATTCATGGATTTGCGGTTTTGGGACAATCAACACATGTATGAGTTTAAACATGTTGTATGAAATTCACATAATGTAGTATAAAAACTCAATAATGCATTACTTATATCGTATTATGTAGTATAAATTCATCGATTTGACAAATCAACACATGTATGAGTTTAAATGTATGATGTATGAAATTCAAATAATGTAGTATAATAAAAACTCAAAAATTTAGTACAATATATCTTATTATGCAGTATAAATTCATGGATTTGCGGTTTTGGGACAATCAACACATGCATGAGTTTAAATATGTTGTATGAAATTCACATAATATAGTATAAAAACTCAGGAATTCAGTACTTATATCTTATTATGTAGTTTAAATTCCGTATTATGTAGTATAAATTCATGGATTTATTGTTTTGAGGTTAAAATAATCAAGGGGAGCTAACTAAAATTGTGAATATCATATGGAGAATTAATAGCGATAAATTTAAAATTGGGAAACTAATTAAAATTATTGCAACCCATGGGAAATTTTTTGAAATTGCCCCTTAGTTTATTTTAATAGATCTGTTAAAAAATTATCTAAAAAAAATGTTCACACTTTTTAATTTTTTCAGCAACGAAAGCCTCATAAAATAATATTAACAATAATGTTTGGGAACAACAATATTAACTACATTATCCGGTAGCCAACAGGGGTTGATTCAAGTGGTAATAGGTTCATTCTCCAAGACAAGATCTTGGACTCGAATCCCCATTTGAGTGTGCGTGTATTAAAAAAAATACATTATCTGGTAAGAAACACATTAATAATTAACTTAAAATTCTATAACCAAAAAATCTTGTTTAATCCGTGACATCCATGCCCTTCTCCTCTTCTAAAAACACAATACTAAAACATAAAGTAAAATACAAAAATTTATATAAATAAGAGTAATTTATATTTTTAGTCCCATCGAATTACATCTTTTATAATTTTAGTCTTTTGTCTTTAAAATCAGACATATTTAAATTTATTATTTTTAAAAAGTTATAATTTTGTCTCATCCGTTAAATAATGGATGAAAAGTGCATTTTTTTCGTTAAGTATAATTTGAAAAAATATATATTATTCATTAGTTTACTTTTTGCGGGAGTTGGCTTATCAATATCTCATTTTAGCATTCTAAATCAACTTTCAAGAATTATTTTGAATCGATCACTGTCATTATAATAATGTGACACTAAAATAAGGATTAATTAGTAAATACTCACAAAAAAAACCTAATTCTTTTTGTATTAATGAACAATAATTTTCTCCTCAAATTGTATTTAATGATAAAAAAATACATTTTCCATCCATTATTTGAGGAATGGAACCAGAATTATAATTCTTTTAAAATAATAAGACTAATTACTAAATATGTGTAGTCTAGTCTTACCAAACAAAAAATATAATTTGCTCTATAAATAATATCTCGCTCAACATAATCAATTAGGATAAATCGCTCTTTAAACTTATAATTATAATTAATTTACATTAGGGGAAAAAGAAAAAGTGGCATGTGGTGGTGAAGCATTTTAATGTTACGTACATTGACAGTAGCAGAGAGTTATTGCATAGATAGGGCACCGAATTTCTTCATGCACATGGGTCAGCAGTAAAATTGTTCCACATTTTCGTGTAAATTCTTATTTCTTATTAATTTATTTATATATAACTCAATTTGGTAAAGTTTTAATTTTGGTCCCTTCTAAATAAAAGTTTTTTTTTAATACACACGCACATTCAAATGAGATTCGAACCGGGAACCTCGCCTTTGAGAATGAATTAATTAACCACTTGGACCAACCCCTGTTGGTTTCTAAATAAAAATTTGACTAAATTGATACCATATCTCTCCAATTTAATTTAATCATTTTTGTCTTACTTTTTTTTTTGTATTTGAAATTTCAAGAATACGATACTCGTATTTGAATTTTCGACTTAACTAGAGACTCGTATTTGAATTTTTGATGATGAAAGACTCTTATTTGAATTTTTTAGAATAAAATTATAATTGTACAATTTACGAGTCTAATCGAAATCGAATCTACTTCAGAACAAAATACTGGAAAAAATAAACTATTTAATCCTATAATATACGTAAAGAAATAAATGTTGGTTAAGTTAGTTGATAGCGTTCAGCAATGAATATAACAAAAGTATGGACTATGGACAAGGGAAACAGACATGGGATGTCTCTCCATTCAGGCAAATTCAAATCGAAGAGGAATCTTAAAAATAGGTTCTAATTTTTAGATAAATAAATATCAATATATATAGTTCCGACATATACGAATGGGAATCTGAATTACATTCCCACTAGAAATATAGTTGGCATAAAATGCTCTATCCCTACTACATTTTATATTACTCCTCATGAAATTAATTAATACAATCTTAACTTAGTTTTAAATTTTAATTAAAAAGTTAGTTGTGATAACATATGTATATTTTTGCATTTTTTGTAGCATTTTTTTGCATGAAAATCTTGATTAATATCGAGATTAATTTTGCATCCTGACCACGTAAAAAAATATTAAAAAAAAAGACACTTGAGTTACCTATCATAATAATTTTATTTTTATTTTAGTATGTGAACTATTCTCACACCATTGGGAGCATCTCGTTTCCAAAAACAACCTTGAAGCCTAGTTGAGATCGTTAAATTTCTTATGTTTATTGCGTATTTCAACAAATTGAAGGTGAACGTAAATCATCCTTCAAATACAACACACGAACTCCTTATTTAACAAAGTTTAGGGAGAAAAAAAAAAATTATCGATCTTCATTCCTTCAAAATTAATGTCACTATACACATACTGAATTAGTTAATAGAAAAAGAAAGATAAGGGACTCTCAAGTCTCATGTATGGTAATCACCGAATTTTGAGTGCCGAACTAGCTAATTAACTTTGGAACAAAATTTCATTTCTTAACTTTTTTCTTTTTAAAAAATAATAATAAATAATGAAAAGTTTTAATGCTTGAATACTTTAAAATTTTTCATTTTGCCTGTCGTATTATATTTGATACTTGTATCGAATATGTTTTACACGAAAATTTCTAAAAAAATATATATATATATCATATTATCATACTCATATCGTATCATGTTTATATCTATATATGCGTGCGGCCAAAAAGAATCTCAATAAGAAGGAATTGTGTAAAATTGTGTGGGTGTGGTGGCGTGGTTGTACATGCCATTAAGGAGAAAGAAAGTGAAAATTGGGTGATGATTAAAATGTTTCAGATGCATTAATGGTCGTCCTGAAACATGATATTGGTTTTTTTTTTGGCGGGAATCATGATATTGGTGCATATGGGTGGAGTGTCGATATTTCACATTTATCAAGGAACTTGTGCAATGTATAGTGCTACATTTAACAAGCATGGCAACCACTTGTGCCTCAATTATAAATTCCACCAATCTTACCAATTATATACCATGTTAAATCTTCCTTTTTTTTCCATCCTGGTCGGTTTTTCTCGCTATATATTTCATTATGAGTTTGAGTCGAGTCAAACTCTTAAAATAAAAATGATTCCTATTAATGATAATTGTATTAGAATTTTCAGTTAAATTAGTAAAGTATCTAACATTAATCTACACTACTTGACGATTTTCTTCATATTTAGTTGCTCCAGCATTCAATGTGTCTATAATTTAGCAAGGAATTACTTATTTAAGCATGCATGTGATGTGATTTTCTCCATATTTAGTTGCTCCGGCATCAATGTTTATATAAGTTAGCAAGAAATTACTTATTTAAGTATGCATGTGATGTGTACTTCACTAAACGATTCCCTCTTTTCTCTTTTTCTACGTTATTTTATTCTTAGGTTCTAGTTTTTTTTGTATTCAAGCCTCTTACTTATAGTTGAATTTCGGAATCTTTTCCCTTGATTTACCCCAAAACCCTTCTTATCCCTATTCCTTCACTCTTTTTCGTGCTAAGACACTCTAAAGAGCCCCGGATATTCCTACTTCTCTTTATTCCTGATCCCGATAAGCTTATATCCCAATTTCCCGGTTCGCATAAGTTCTCTACACCTTGAGTGAACTCCGCTATCTTTTTCCTGCCTGACTCCTGTTTCACTCGCACACTAGCAAATAGAACTCCACCATTTCACCATAATAGAACTATCAGGTGTAATCTAAACAACATGAGTTTTTTTCTCGTAAACAAAAATGTATCTAATTGCTCTAGTATCGGGTGCTAACAACAACCAAATAGATCACGAATATCAATATAGACTATATAATCGATACATAAAAAAGTGAACTATTTATAATACGTGAATTTGGATGTAACAATAAACAATACATTTTAATCCTAAGCGGCCACTTTAAAAAACCAAAAATTTGAACACAACTTTATTTATTACTATGAATAACGTGTTCCACTCCTGAAAATTTAGTCATTACTTTTCACAATAATATAACATGTTTGTTTTTCTTATAATCTTTTCCTCAGCAGCAAAATAAGCAGTCACATAACGTGCACGAAATTTTTGTCCATCGCCAATTGCTGCATGTATGTATCCCTCGTGCAAAATGACATAAATAGAGAGGTCAATCTGTAAATAGCAAAAGTTAAAGGTAGCTTTGTGTCATAAAAGTAAAAAGCCACATCTTTTATGTAGGATATGAAAGTAGCAGGTTTTCAAAAAGGATGGAGCTAAAACAAATGTGATATGGGGATGACCTGCAATTTGATTGGATTCCAGTCTTATCAAATATATCCTAAGCCCATAAAAAGAAAACATTGATATCGATGCTTTTCACCTTTCCCTTTTTTTATTTTTTATTTTTATTTTTTACTTTAAGTATTTTGTGGTATATTTTCCTAACTAAAGGTTTTTGCTAATATTATAATAAAAAAATTCTTATATTTATGTTTGATTTTCTAAATGAATTACAAGAATAACAAAATCCGAACCCACAAGCAAATTGATCAGTTACATGCAAGAAATAACCCTTTTAGGTTTTAAGTGGATGATTAAACAAAATGTAAATGCTGATAATCGATACGGTTTTATTTCATTGGTAAGGTAGAAGTCTCATAATCTTAAGATTGTATATTAAAAAATTTATAATTGCGATACATAAACTTATTCAATCCAGGACCTTCAATTGGAATTGTGATTCAACTTCAATTTAAAGATATCTGGATCATTTGATCAGACCTATCCCCTCCGTACACACCATTGCATTTGCCATTCGAATACTCAACATAGAAAATGACATCCTTGGATCAAATTTTCCAAAGCAAAAACCTTTTCGTAAAGCTTATCTTGATATGATGAAAGTAGTTGATGGGATCATATCCCCACAAATACACGTAGCCAGATAGAGACGTATATAAAGTTTGAAAAATTAAGAATGAATATATGGGAGCTCGCGGAAGCAAGCTCATGAGAAGAGTTCGAGAATTTCCTAAAGAATGGAAAGTGAACGTAAACATGACAAACAAAAAAAAAGAAACATAATATTTAAACCTTAAAAGAACTCATTTACTATGTAAACTGTTTCCGATAAATCATAAGGATGAAATCATAATAAAGAAAAAAGAGTGGAGAAAAAAACAGGTAAAGAGTTGAACAAAATATTTTATCGTATACACTTTTTCTAGAAAGCAATATCTTAATTATTAATTAATATAATAATTTGGAAGCATATATAACTAATTCGGGCACAAAGAATCCAAAGAGGAAGGAAGAAAATGGGGTTTGTAAAAAGTTAGGGGCGGAGATATACATAAATTGAAGGCGGAAAGTGAGCAGTGGACTCAGGCATTAAAGGGCACATTGATTACGAGAGGTGCGCACAAACATATACGGAATTCCAAATATAACAAATAAAGATGAGTCATAGTGCAGCCGCTAATCACGCCCCCAACGTTTTCTCCACTTTTGTCCCTTTCTTTTTATTCTATCCACAACCACTTTTCATCCCAATCCTACCATAATCAATTGTGTTTCTATGATTTGACATTTTTTATGTAATCGTATTGGATTGAATTATTTAAATGTAAAATGCTTATATAAATTTTATGTGATACAAGTATACATAAAATTTAAAAGTTCTGATTCCTGAATCTCTATATTTAGAATTTAAAATTAAACAGGTTATATGGTGAGCTGCCGTATTCCTTTCACGTCGAACAAATGAGAAGGCAGCCTCGAACACAATAAAGAGGATGACTTTAATATGATCAACAATAATAGTGATTGGATAGGACAATCTGCAGGTTCATAGGATTGTAATTTGTGAATAAGTTGAGGCAGTCACTCTCCGAAATGATGCATTGTAATCCTTAATCACGAGCAAACTTAGCTTCTTCTTTTAATTCCAAAGCTTCAAAACTCTCCGGCCCTAATATTCCAGGTTTATTAAGGCTGCACCAATGTAAATAATATCGTGGTGCATTTTTTAAAATGCATCGATAAAAATTATTTGTGGTATTATAACTTTAAAAAATTCTAAGTATTCATATCATTATGATCGAGTTATATTCGTGTAGCGTGAACTATACATATTTCTGCATAATAATATAAGAGCTTTCGACAGGTTCCCTAAGGGAAAATTAGGCAAGATATCAATTCAAACAAGAAATCATATATAGTATTGATGAAATCATACAATATCACACATGAATATTGCTTCTTGGGTTAATTTCCTTTATATTCCCAAACCTTGCTAATAGTGTGCCTTCCTTTCCTTCCTCATGTTATCGTACCAATTACGTGTAAGTAATTAGTTGGTTTTATTTGCATTTTCCCTTTTATTTCTTTTTTCTAATTTAAATTGTTTACTTTCAATTATTGTCTAAATTTAAGATTTAAAATAATAATGGTATGGAGTACGTGAAATTGGAGGTGTAACAGTGAAGATATGACACATGACCATGAACCAAAGTCAGCATTCTTCTGCTTATATCGGCTGAAATAATAATAAATAATATATATAAGAATATTAAAAATAATAAATGTCACTATATGTGTTTACTTGTATTTTGAAAATGTCGTCAGCATTTCGGCCGCTACCCACCCACTCTAGACTATTTATTTCTCCTTCAACCCCCTTCAATTTTATTATAACTAAGAAATCAACTTTTCTGTTTTCGTTTTTGGTCATCATTCAAAGATATCCATTATTAATTCAATAATAATTACCTAATAATACATATATTTTTTGTTCCACCTATCTAATCGAAAGAAATGTCTAATTAGTACTCCCACTAGAAACTTGCTTTGACTGATTTCATCATAAATAACTAAAATTATAATATGATGGACGTGGTACAATATAACGAATTCATTCATATCTAATTAATTCATAAATTTTTAATTAAATCATAAATTTCATAAGTTTGAATCTGATAATTCTTTTTTTTTACCTTTTAAAGTACTAATAATTTATTGAGTGTATCTCACTCGTCTGAAGTGATTATAAATTATTAATAAAAGGATTAATTATTGTAATTTCATTAAAATTGAGTGGAGTACTCACTTATATTCAATCAGATCAATCAATCCTATTAAAATCAAGTGCAATAACCATTTATTCTCAACTAAATTAAATAACCTATCCTTAATCTTTTAGTACGGACAAATATCATATTCCCCCACTACTACGTAAAATTGGGTACAATTTAATTAATACATGACAAAGACATCAATCGGTGCACTTTCCTCGACATTTCCTCACGTCAAATTTGTCGCTCGTTTTCTCAAATTCCCACCCAAAATTGAACTCCTTTAATCCCAATACAATATTCCCAATTGTAGTCCTAAATAATTACACAAAATTACAAAAATCAACAATTTTTATATAGTCCATCTCAGAATCCGTGCACCCACTTGCATGTGTCGTACACCACTCACCCCTTCGACCAACATTTATTCCATACTTTATTAAATCAGGTTTACATTAATTATCAATTAAACCCACTTTCAATTTAATTACATTTTCCCCCGAAACCATACAAAAAATTAAATCAATTAATTAATTAATTCCCAACCCAACAATTATTGTACCTGCCAAGTACGCTCGTCTGTACCAGTTGTACCCCTCTTTCTTCCTATATTTATACACACACAAAACCCACACTTCTCGCACTCCACATTTCAGTTCTCTCTCTCTCTCTCTCTACAATTCTCTACATTCCAACTGTGAATTTCTCAGTTTTTTCCGGCGGCGGAGATGAAGAAGCTCATGAGGAGGCTGTCGAAGGTCGCCGATTCGTCGCAGTACTGCTTGTTACGGTCGGAGGCGGCGGCGGCGCTGCCGGGGAGGGTGGAGTCGTTTCGGAGGAGATCCGGCGGAGTTCCCGGCGGACATCTGCCAGTGTACGTCGGGGAGGAGATGGAGAGGTTTGTTGTGAGCGCGGAGCTGTTGAATCACCCGATCTTCGTGAAGTTGTTGAATAAATCGGCGGCGGAGTACGGGTACGAGCAGAAAGGCGTGCTGAGGATCCCCTGCCACGTGTTCCTCTTCGAGCGCGTGCTGGAGACGCTCCGCCTGGGGGCGGAGGCGCGTGACGTGCAGGAGCTCTACAACTCGCTGTCGGAGGAGTTGTGATTGAACGACGCGGTGGTGATTGCTGTGGACAGCTGCTGGCATAGATTCTAGATCAGTTTTTGAGTTTTTTTTTTTTTTTTTTTTGGCTTTTGGCTTCTCCGTTGTAAATACTTCGTGGTGATCACAAAGTGGAGGAGGGAAACGAGATTAGATTAGGGTGATGTTGATGCAGGGTGTTTTTTGGGGCCTGATTATGATGATGAAGAAACTGGAATTGAAAAATGAATTGCTGGAGTATGTATTACTCAGCTATTTCCACCCTGATTTCGTTGTATATTTTTTTCATCTTTTCTTCACATTTTTTTCTTCTTCTTGAACGGATCCAAATTCATTCGACATTCTCTTGCTGTGCATAAGTTTGGTGAGAATATTTCTTCAAAGAAACTAATAATGCCTTGATATATATAAAACGGAGCTTCTACGAAATATAGAAAATTCTAATCCAAACAGAGCACTATGCCCATAAATCACTTTCCGTGGGATTTTCACAAATTAGACCATAGTCTAAAAGATTCAGTCCTTGTTATATTGGTTTAACCGAATTAATCATCTTCCATTTAACCAAATTAGGACTGAATTATATACCTGACTATGTCATATCCAATCACTTTTCTTAATGTTTTTACAAATTAGACTATGAATGTAAAACTCCAGCCCACTCCAGCCCCCATTATATCGGTTTTGCCTAATAATCTGTTCATCCATTTAGCCAAATTAGGATCAAACTAACTTTGCTCTATCGTACTCAAATCACTTATTATAAAATTATCATAACGTTTGGCTCTCGATATATCGATTTAGCTCAATCGCCTTTCCATTTAGCCAAATTAGACTCCACTTCACTGTAACCGAATGAAGAATACAAGAAATATTTGTCAAAGTTTGTCTTGGGGCAAGTTTCCGCAAATCTCGGTGATGCCCTGACCATCACGTGAAGAGGAGGGGTACAAACGTCATTTCACAACCAATTCTAGGGGCACTTTCGTCAAATAAAATAGATTCCCAAAGACCTACCCTGTACGGATATAAAATAGGTATCCTCAAACGTAGATTGCAGTGGCATCTTAGGGAAATGTAACCGTAACTAACTCCATAATTAAATATTAATTAACTGTGTCCGTATTAAGTTTGAATGTAGGTGTGAAACCACTATTTCGTGGCTGCTGCGTTATTATATTCTTATTATTTATGATTTACGATGATCATCCATTTGAGGCTGTCTGATTATTTTTTGGTCAAATTTGTAATTTCTAATACATTGGGGTTTTGCTAATTTCTATTGTTGAAACGTACATAGATAAATGTTGCTTCCACGATGCTTCTCGTCAGTTGCAACAATTTGAATGGTTGCTCAATGAAATCTCTAGGTCTATTTTTTTCTTGGTGTTTAAGATTTGATGGTTATGGTCGATGGAAAATCCGAATTTAAGTTTATTTAGATTAGATTTAATTAATTAATTTTATGAATAAAAATATAGTATTTGTTATTTGATCGTTGATCATTTTTGCAAAATTTTAATTAATCATGTGAGTTGTGCAAATTTGAATACTTGTCGTTTCCTTATTAGCTTGTTTGGTGGAATCGATTTTGTACTGAAGTTACTCATTGATGATCATTTGATGAAAAATGACTTGCTTAATGGTTTCACAAGTGTCCTATCAACAGTTAGTATTTTGGGGTAAATTAGATTAAACATATTATTCATCATTAGCAAATGAATACTGTCTCTCCACCCAGTTTAAAGTAGGTGGTTTATTCTATGTCTGATTCCTACAAAGTAAGTATTGGTTCCATTCTACGCTTGTGGTATATTCTAGGTCTAATTCCTACAAATTTTACATTTCTATAAAGTTCACGCTTCAATTTATCTCGCATTCTGCGCTGTTGGGCATGACCGGAGTGCGTCAACTATCTCATATTGAATAATTTAAGACGTATAGTTCAACATATAATGACTTACCAAACTCAGTTAAGCCAACACATTATTTATCATGAACGTGGAAAAAAAATAAATAAATTGATGAACGATCGTTTACAATAATTCATTTGGAAATTATTTTCCTATTAAATTACGGAAACACATGTGCGTAGAGATGTTGATAACTCTCCTAACATCACAATTATTCATGTACATATAAAGTATTAGTTGAATATTTCAGGGGTGCTCACTTATTCAGAAAATTTGGTTTAGAATTAAAACAAAACAGACATCTACATAGATAAATACGAATGCACTAATTGAGAGGTAAAAAAATTGAACGAGTAACCGTATGAAGTGAAAATCTCATATATGGCTTTGTAGAGTGACGGCAAGGGCCTATCGTCTAAAAAAAAAACAAACAAAATTTTAACTATGTTAGTTAAGTTGTCAGAATAAGATTAAAATGTAGGCTTTAAATCACTGTTTATATAATCATTCGTATTTTTCATAATTTACAAGAACATTTTTTAATCTTAACAAGAGCGGAAAGAATTCCAATAAAACTGTAGATTTTTTTTTTAAGGCGAAACCGGTCAACGCGACTTTGGGGTTAGACGAAGGCCCCATCTCATATTACTAGAACGAGAACCAAGTGTACATAAAATGAGCCATGATTCAGAAATCGGAGAGGCTAAAAAGCCAAAAAGAGATATGATAATAAAGCATGTAATTGGCATTGATACTCGGACAGTCCCTATTACCAGTTTTGTTTAGCGGAGCAAACGTTGGCCAGTAAAATTGTAGATTCTTATCTGACACACTTGTATCATTAATCAAATCTTCAAACAAGACCCCATAAATTCCATATGCTCTAATCATTAAAATGGGATATATTTTTTAAATAGGGTTTCGATAAAATTAGTGTAAAACTTGTATGAACATGCGAATTATCAACCACACACACATTATCCTCTAATATTACGTACAAGTTTAGGTAGCGTAGGTTAGGGTTTTTTCTTATTTTGTACACCTAAACCAAGTGGAGCTCATCTCTTCAAACATGATCTCATGCATCATCCCACACCTAATTGTTCTTTTACTATGCACAAACATTTTTAAAGATATTATTTTGTAATATTATATTATATTAGATATTTATATTGGACATCATATTTATTATTTTTCATGTAAAATTTTTTTAAGAAAAAGGTTTGTATCTCCATATCTGTATTATATCGTCCGTATCGTCGTATTTATAGCCGTATATTGTACTCATCAGAATTAGTTGAGTTTAATCATTGCATTATTGCTTATAATATATAATATTATAAGCAATAATGCAATGATTAAACTCAACTAATTCTGACGAGTACAATATATTCCCACCAAAAAAAATTATTGATTATAATATATAACTTATAAGTTTCCCCAAATAATAATGAATTAAGGTGGTTGCATCGGTGGTGACTAATATTAGTAATAATATTATTGTGTACGCCAATAAGTGTGGTGGCGTTTTCCAAATTGTTTCTGTGATATAGTATATATAATTGGAATAATTAAAATAATATATGTTTTAATTGAATAAGGTAGAGGGCAAAGCTTGGTTTCACATTTCAGTTTCGTACTCTGACATGTGTAATCCAAGATTGTATAGTATTATTCATGATTATTTTTAGAATGTTGGGTTCGATATATATAATACCTTCTGAAACCAGCAAGCCATTTCATACAATTGATATTCATTTTTATTTTAAAATTTAATTCCCTATTAAAACTTGCTTGAAGGACAGTCTACACTGACATAAAAATTCCAAAATTGCTCAAGATAAATAATAAAAGAAAAATGAAAAAAGGTTGGATTAAGAAATTATTTTTTATGTCGCTTATATACTGCGACGGAGCCAAAGAGGGTGCATATGAGGGCAACCGCTTACAAACATTATACCTCTGATGTACAGATTTGAGAGGTGTCAGATTCGAGTTTCCGTCCGTGTCTATCATTCTGCACGGACATATTATAACACTGGTTAGCACAAAA
>JBBMKE010129194.1:0-16192 GCA_037834125.1 Lippia alba | reverse complement strand
TAGATAGCCATATTTGCAGTACGGTAATATTTTACAGTTGTATTATTTTAAGCATGATAAATTATATGCTCTTAAGTATTAATTGCATGTTAGATATTTATCTGCTTAGTGATTTAAAATTTATTATCAATTGCATGTATATACTTGAATAGATCCGGCTAGTCTTCCACTATTGTATTAAAATTTTTTAGAAATATTTTAATACTTGTGTTATAATAAAAATTTTAAAATGTGGTCCCGTACCACTACTGTTCGGGGCCCGCCGCCCAGCAGCATGATCCACAGATCATCAAGACTATTCGAACTATGGTGCCTCCGGAAATAAATAACAAATCTTATCTGGGCACAATTTGGTACAAAGTAACAAGACTTAGTAGTAGTCTTAAGATTCAAGGTGCTGAAGTAGGACTCATATCGGCCCCTCATACGAGTAGATAGTTGTGGAATTCTCACTGGCCTCTTAGAGAGGCGCCCAATCATCCGGGCGGCGCTGACCAACGAGGTGAAGGCCAACTTACAGCAAGTCTTCGCATGTATTCTAGTTGCGTCCACAGGGCTGTGAAAATTCTCTGGTTGTTTTCGGACATTGTGTACAGTACCATCAATTACCATGTTACGCACTTGCTTATTAGCATAAAAATCCTTCATGCTCTCCAAAGTATCCGTCTCCACAATCCTGCGAAACCGAACCTCCTCGGCCAAATAACGATCAAGGGTAATGGTTGTATGAGACATAAAAGAACTAATTTTGATTGAAAGATTAAGGAAAAGGTAAAGTCTGAGTGTCCAAACTTTCCTATAATCACCATCCAGATAACTTACCCAGAACCTGTTCCACATAAACACCTTCAAGGAAATTGTTTCCATAAAGAACCTTAACTTCAACACTACGAAGTTACCAGCCATAAAAAATAGGGATTAAAGTATTTTTTTTCTAGTTCGGAAGCTTGGTAAACCCCACTTATCTACCCGTAACAGTCCTTTGACGTCTCTCGGCAATGGTGCGGTTGGGAATGACCATTCCGTTTGTTCTTTTGCACCTTTAGTTACGAGAAAGTCTGCCACGCCATTTCCTTCATGGAAAATATGTGTCATCTTGACAGCCATATTTTTAATCTGCAAAAGGAACGTCGTTGTCAGCATATTAATTCGATTATTCCAGATTTACCTCGTTGGATGATAAGCATAATCACTTTTGCGTCCAACTCAATCCACAGTCTAGTACAGCCAAACTCTGCTGCCACTGTAATCCCCTGGACCACTGTTCGAAGTTCCGCAATCGTGTTTGTTGTGATGCCAATACCGTTGCTATAAGCATATACCACTTCACCCTCCGCGTTTCTAATCACACCTCCAATCCCTGCCATTCCTGGATTGCCTCTTGAAGCACCATCTGTGTTCAACTTGAGCCATCCGTGTTGGGGACGCAACCATCTAACGGTAGAAATTTGATGCTGTGTGACTCTCTTTAAATGCACTCCGAAAACATTGTCTATGTGTATATCACCTCTCTAACAACACTGTTTCATTTTGTTCGTTCGGCTCCAATGGAAGATATGCATATTGACTTGGCGAATGATATTGTGAGTGCTGGAAGAACCACCCACATGCTTCACCCTATTCCTTTCAACCCAGATATACCAAAGAGTAAGACAAGGAATGATGAGACGAATGTGATTTCTACCAACAAATAAAGTTGACGAAAACCATCGTTGCACCAGCCCCCTAACCGAATCAATTCCCTCTAAATCAATGCTGAAAAGATTAGCATAATTTTTCCAAACTTCTTTTGTTGCTATTGACAAAAAGATGATCTCGTGTTTCCAACTGTGAGCAACACTGGCATTTAGAAGAGAATGTAATTCCCTTCCGGAATTGCATCTACATCAGTTTGTAATAGGCTTAGACATTCTGTGTCATTGACTCCAACCTTGCTATAACGAAATGCCAAGCTCTCAACATCAGACACACCTAGTTCCTTAGCCATAGTCTTAATTTCAACCATTGAAATCTGATCAGAGTTACAGTGGTCAACAAAACCAACCTTACCACCAAAATAGATGGGTTTGCCCAAGTTATGCAAGAAATGGCCAGAATAGTGCATTTGAATACTAAAATCCTCATGGCTATTTCCTGCAAAAGGGGAACATTGTGGGGCTGTTAAACCCAAAAAGAGACGACAAGGGGGGACCAATTTTTGTTGTTTAAGTGAAAATATTTGGACTTTAATGGAGGAAAACGAACATCAAAGTACAAAAATCAAAACATTGGGGGACCATTCTACTTCAATGACCCACAAAAGACATATTAAATTAGACAAAACACCACAACCCTAATCATACATTGGAATCTGAAAAAAAAAATTGAGAGAAACTCACCATAATCAGGAGCTAAGCGACCTCTGGGGATCTTCGCCTTTGATTTGTCCCTTACTATCCAACTCATGGTGTGATTTTTTTGTTTTCTAAGTGTGGCTTTTCTTCATTGATATTTGCTTAAGGAGTCTTGACTGATTTTTACCAATACGGAATGGAGGAAATTTGTGTGCAAAACCCTAATTAAATGGGTGATGAAGATAAAACTGGAAAGACGATTTTACCCTTACTCCAAGCATGTGAAAGTCACGTGTATGGTTTTCAATCACCGGAAACCACTTATGCCGTAGATGGTGGTTTGTCAATTTCGAAGAGTTTGGATGACGGTTTGGTATGCAAACTATTTGAGATGGTAAATTATCAAATTGGCCAAAGTTCCGATGGAAAAAAAAAATTCTCTTCTCTATATTCAAAGTAATTGCATATTCTTTGGTTCACATTTCGTGAAGAGGGATTTTTTTTTTGCTTGTTTAAAAGAAAAGTATCTTTAACTGTATTTGGTTTGTAGCGTGTTTAGCTCATATTATTAAGCTCTACCTTTGTTAAAAATGTGAATCAAAGAACTTCTAATTAAACATTTAAACTTAGCTAGTTATGGACTAATATGAACAAATTAAGATAAAATTTATGATTACTATCCACCTCTCCTTATTCAAAATTAAAGTTCAAACTTTTCAAATGTATAAGCACATTAAAAATATTATTTTATTATATTATAATGTGTTCCACCAGAAATTTGTTTAGAAAACTTACTCTATATATATATATATGTATATATTCTTATAGTCGTGTCTAGACTCTATTGTTGCATGTCATAGATTCGCTTTCGGAGGCTTTAAATCACAATTAAAGATAAAGTCGATATCGGGGGTCCATTTTAATTAATATACATCACATTCATATTTAAGTTTGCTCACATATCCACCGAAAATATTTATGTGCTATTGACTATTGGGGAATAAAACTTCCACGAAACCAACGTACTACTATTTTCTTTGATAGAAATATAAATTGCACTAAATAACTCAATACTTTCATTTCCGAGTCGTCCCGTCCGACTAAATTCTAAAATTTAAATACAAAATATCTAATTAAATTATTATTTTATCAAATAATTAAATAATATAATACGAAACTTTTAATCGAACTAGCTCGTTTAAAATAAAAATAAATAAATATTAAAAACCCAAAAAATTGCTTTCTTGAACTTGATTGGGATTGTTGTTATTGTCAACCCATTCATGTATATTCATCTTTTCATTATTCCCCATTTTACCCTCCTCCGTAACTTTGAACACCTCTTGGACATATTCCTCCAAATCGATTTCCATATTTCCATTCATGTCCTCGACGTCCGTCAACTCCGGTATAAACAGTGGCAGGGCCATTTTCGTAATCCACTGCCAATCAACGCGGTTAAGAAAACGATGGCCCTTGATTTCGTCTACACGGATCCTCTTGGTCGGATCTTTTTCGAGCAATTTTCCAATTAAGTCCCTTAACGGCGTTAATTCCCCCGTTAAGTTTGGCTCCTTGGTTAAAATCCGATGGTAAGTTTCCCTCCTATTGGCTCCTTGAAACGGCATCGTACTGTAGAGCATCTCATAAAGCGTGACTCCTAAGCACCACCTGATCGCGTCGAATTCCGGGTGAAGGACTAGGTCGAATGAAACTCGACTTGACCACTTAGAATTTGTATTCGGGGAAGCTCGGAATTGTTGACCTGAAAAATGGAACAAAGGTGAACTAGAAGGCCGACCACGAACAGGAGGGGTTTTTTCCTGTATCGGCACTCCGACGCTCAAGTCAGTATTCGAATAGTGTTTATGTCGAGATATCAGACTTAAGCGTAATAAATGTGTGTAATAAATGACAGGAATTATGAGGTATTTATACCTGGTTGTGTTATTGTGACCCTTCCGTACGGGTGTCAGGTGCATTAAATGCAACCTGCGACCAGGTACGGCCGGTTGCAGAGCATTTAATGCTTGCGGCGGTCCTAAAGGGGTCCACATCCGACTCGAATGGGAATCGACCAGGTGGATACGGTCGAACAATAGTCGACTAACCCTTTGACGGCCTTAAGACCTAGGTCGGCCTTATTTCGAGCATTGGAGACGGGCTCGGCAATGTCGGCTATTTGGGGTGCGGCTGCCCAGAACTTGCCTGGGGTGTGGTGTCCACGTGGCGTGCATGCCACGTGTCAGTCTCTCAAATGGCCACGTGTACGACACGTGGCTTATTGGATTTGGCCCACGTCATTAGCCCCCGACAGGCGGTGTTGCGTGCCACGCTGCAGCAGCCTATTGATCATTTCAACGGGCCCCTACCATAATGATGGCGACGGTTCGCCTTCGAAGTTCCCGCCCAAAGCGCTATTATAAAAGGACCTCTGATCAGTTCATTTTACTCCTTACTTAGAAGCATTCTTGAACCCAGAGAGATCGGAGTTTTCGAGCAGCAACAAGAACTTACAAGCTCACTCAGACTTCAATCGGTGAGTCATTTTACTCTGCTTTTTCGAGTTGAAGTTGTTTAGCTTTTTGTTCTTTTTTTTTGCTTTTATTCTCGTGTGGGTGAGAGACACGTCCCATCTCGACTCTCATTCGACCTTCCCTGTCATCAACCCCTTGACTACTATTCTGAGGAGAAGATTTTTCGAAGGGATTTATGTCGAGTAATAACGGATCGAGTAGTGGGATGTCTTCACCTTCATCATCAAGCTCGGGAAGTTCGAGCGAGGAGACTAGCTCCAGCTCAGATTCCAGTGTATATAGCTCACATAGGGTTGAGGAAAACCCTTCAAATGCGGCTTCTGACAATGAAGTCGAAATTTTAAGTAGGTCGATGGATTCGGGAGACAGGCATTCAACTTCGCCGCGGGACGTGACCACATCGGCGGAGCCGATTACAACAGTTTACCCCGTCGGCATGGGTGAAGTGCGGGAGCCTTTGCTCTCATTCGACGAAGAATACTCCGAGTTTAAACATGGCTTAGACGACGATTCCGATGCAATCCCTATTCCATACGGGTCGAAATCCCCGAACCTGGTCCTCCTCAAGGATGCCCGGTTTATTACTTGTAAGATTTTGAAAAAAATGACAGCGGATCTCCGAGATTCTTTATTCGGGGGAGAAGTCGTACCCGAGGGTTATCGGGTTTTTCGACCATCGACCGGGCAGAGATTAACCGACCCCCCGGAGAATTGCATTGCCATTCACTGGAAAAGTGTGGCATCCGGGTTCCGTCTCCCCATCAACGATGACGTGCTCGACCTCCTGAACCATTTGAATATCAGCCCGATACAATTGATGCCAAACGCATACGCGATGGTGACGGCAGTTGGGGTTTTGATGAGGTACTTCGGGATCTCGTTGATGGGGGTCTTCCGAGAATTATTTAGGGCCTCTATCACCAAGGAGAAATCGGGCTCAGGGTATGGTTTTGTGCAATTGGCCTTCAAGTCGAGTCACAAGTTGGCGACTTCTCCGACTTCATCTCACGGGGTCGATTGGAAGAAGCAATTTGTATTTATCGAGAGTGTAAAGGGCTGGCCCGGTCTGAAAAATCGGGTATGGAACTGGAAGCCGAGTAAAACACTTCCCCCGGGCGTTCCGAGATGGTCCAATGTATTCCTGAGGGATATGCTTGAGCTCGGAATCTTTGACACCAAGCGTTTGATTGAGGAGAATATGCTAATTAACTTCGGATTAGCCCCCGGGATACCTAGTAGAAAATTTAACCCGGGTAGAGGAAATGTCGAGTGAATATTCGACTTGATGTGCTGTTATTATTTATTTATTTCTTGTATGTCGATCCTTTTTCGATTCAGTGCTTGACCTGTCTTTCTCATTTTGCAGACAAAGAGATAATGAGCCGCCTGAGCCAATTGAGAGGGGCTTTGATCGAACTTGACGACGATGAGGCGATAAATGAGGCGGCCCAAACAGTGGCCCAGCACAAAACTGCCGACGCACCTGTCGGTCGCCCTCTCCTTCAAAATCAACCGGCCGCATTGACTCCTCAAGTCCAGCCGGCTGCTCCGACACCAGCGGGGGTGAAGAGGAAAGACAAGGCCACACTCGATGAGGACGACAAGAGGAAGAAGATAAAGAAGGACAAGGAGTCCCCTCCGCGAACCCCTGAGGCGATACAAACGGGCAAAGGAGCCGGGGGTAGCCGGTCGAAGGGGATAGTCTCCTCTCATGACTTGCCGGCGACTCCCTCGATGACCGAAAAAGGGCTGACTCCATTCTCTCTAGAGGCCGTTAAGTTGGCCAATCAGCCTTTCAAGGCTCCCGAGGAAGACGTGGCGGACTTCTTCAAAATGCTCAATATTTTCGACCCCCACCTTTCCGGAGGCTTAAAGCTGTGGCGCGACAACGGCCAATACTGCCGGCTAGGATCTAATCCTCGGGATGATCGAGCCATCGGGGCGGTCTACAGTAGCATGCAGACTTTGATCGACCACCGTTTGAGGTGGCAAATGGCGGACATCGAAGTCGAAACGAGCACAGTCGTCCGGGCCATTGGGGTAAGAGTTGGTTCATTTTTTATGAACATTGTGGTCGAATTTTCCTTAGCTTGCTAATCCTCGACTTTTTCGTGCAGCTGGTCTAGGACCTCTTCCATATTAGTAGGAGAGCCCAGGTGTACAGGGAGAGGAGAACAAGGATGGAGTCGAAATCCTCGATTGACTCAGAGGTGGAGAGCCTGAGACAATCCAATGCCGACCTAGCAAAGGAAAACGCCCTACTAGGTGATAAATTAAAGGCAACAGAATTATCGAGGGACAAAGTGGCGGCCGAATGTGCCAATTTGAAGAGAGAGCTTGAGAGCAAAACTAAGGAGCTGCTCGAAATGCACGAGGCTCTGGGCGCCCACGAGGTCAAAACCGTCGAGGCCTACAAGAACGGCGAGCAGGCAGGCCGGGTGGAAAGAGCTCGAATGATGATCGAGCACTGTCAGCCCATCTGGGCTCAATTGATTGCCGACGCCGAACTCTATGACATTTACCGTTTTATGAAATCCCCAGCCTTCTCCATGGCAACGGCGCCCTTCGGCATTGCCGACTTCAAGGAGGGTTTTAACTTGTGCCTTGCTCAATGTCGGGCGGCAGGTTATCTTCCCGAAGTTATCGACCGCTCTGTAGTTGGCATGCGATGCCTTGATCCTCGACCACCCAAGCCGACAGAGGAAGCTGAACAGAATGAGACCGAGCAGATTGATTGGGAGAAGCACGAATTTGGCTTCACGATTGATCTGGAAAAATCCATCTGCGCTAAATGCCCGGAGGATCCGGTCAAGCTTCCAAGCGTAGGGGGCGTCGAGAACTTGAGGGCGGCCAAGCTTTTGAAGGTCGTGTTCCTGGATGCACAGGTTGAGGAAGAAGAGGATGAAAAAGAGGAGGAGCTCGACTAGGAGCTTATTTGTTTTTGTTTTTTGTTGTTTTTTTTTTGTAATTTGTTGCGATAGTCGACCCGGGGAGGCCGACTTTGTTCCCAAAAAAAAAACAATCCAAAGGGCTTTGCCCATTTTAGATATGTAGTTCCATGTTGTCGACCCGGGGTGGCCGACGATTGCTCCCAACTTTGTAAAATCCAAAGTGTACCTTTCTAATTGACTTTTATAGTCGAACGTTTAATGAAGTTTATGTATTGTTTAATTGAGCAATGTTTTAGCTCGAATTATCTTTGGGCGATCTATTTAACTCACAAAATAAGAGCATGATAGTCGATAAAGAGTAATGTAGTCGATAATGAATCGATACAAGCCTTTACATTGATTAAACATAAAACTTTCTTAAATTGTGAGCATTCCAGGATCGAGGCACTTGATTGCCATCCAACTCTTCTAAGTGGTAAGCCTGATTCTTTCCGATTTTAATGATTCGAAATGGCCCTTCCCAGTTTGGGTCAAGTTTCCTGACGTGCTTGGTTACGTCAACTCTTTTGAGGACCAGGTCACCCACTCGAAATTGTCGCAGCTTCACATGTTTGTTGTAACTCCTGATCATTGATGCTCGATGCTGGTGTATCCGACGGAAGCCTTCGAGTCTCTTTTCTTCAATTGTGTTCAACTCGAACTGTCGATTCTCTTGATTATGGCCGGGTCGAAATTGTGATACTCGAGCAGTAGGGTGCATCAACTCGGCAGGGATCATGGCCTCAGACCCATAAACCATCGAAAATGGTGTTTCTCCAGTTGTCATTCGTGGTGAGGTATGATAGGCCCATAGCACCCCATCGAGTTCTTCGGCCCAAGCACTTTTCTTATTTTGAGCTTAGCCTTCAGGTTTTGTACGATGGTGCGATTGGTGACTTCGGTTTATCCGTTCGCTTGTGGATGGCCTACAGAGGTGAAACGTAGCTGTATTCCCCATTTAGTGCAGTAACGTTAAAATTGCCGACTTCGAAATTCTGGCCCGTTATCACAAATCAGCACTCGTGGGAGTCCGAAACGGCAGATCACATTTTTCCAAAGGAATCGAGTTACTCCTACGAAGGTGGTCTTGTGGACCGATGTGGCCTCGACCCATTTCGTGAAGTACTCCACGCAGACTATTGCGTATCGATGTTGCGGGGTGCTAGTGGGAATGGCCCAACGATATCAATCCCCCACTGGTCGAAAGGCCGGGAAATCTCGACTGGGATCATCTGACCCGGATGTTGATTGGCAAGGTTGGAGTGTCTTTGGCAATTCGGGCATTTTCTTGCGAAATGAATGACAACCCTTATCATCGTCGGCCAATAGTATCCAGCCTGGGAAACCTTCTTGGCCAATGCCCTACGTCCTAAATGATTTCCGCATGACCCGGCGTGTACCTCTTCGAGGACTTCCTTGGCTTGGGATGGTCTTAAACACCTCTTGGCTGGCTCTCGAAAAGACATTTTGAATAGCAAACCCTCCTGGTCCATGGTGTATCGGGTCGACCAAGTCATAAGTCGCCTCCTCTCCGTCTTACTTTCAGGTAATACTCGATCTCGAAGGTATAGCACGATTTCGTCGAGCCAACATAGTTCACCGGGATCGATGCTTGTGACTTCAATCTTCGTCTCGATCGCTCTGTCTCTCGTTCCTCTGAGCCCATTGGCGACTTTAGAAAGTGTGTCGGCTCTGTCGTTTTCTTCCCTTGGAACTTGCTCGACGCTGAAGAGCTTAAATTTAGAGGCCAATTCCTTTACTAGGTCGAGGTATTTGACCATTGAGCCCTCTCTAGCTTCGTACGTTCCATCAAAGTGGCTTGCTACTAGCTGCGAGTCAGTAAGAGCTACCAACTCTTCTACTCCGTGCTTAATAACTAATCTCATGCCAGCTATGAGGGCCTCGTACTCGGCCTCGTTGTTCGTGGCGGGAAAGTCTAAGCTGATGGCAAAGTCGAGCTCATCTCCTTCAGAACTTCTAAGGCATACGCCGGCTCCTCCCCCAGATAAGGTCGAAGAGCCATCGACTGAGAGGGTCCATCGGCTTCTGATTTTGGGAACAGTTGGAGTAGCCGTTTTTTCGACCAAGAAATCAGCCAACAACTGGGCTTGATATGCTAACCTGGGCTGGAAAGTTAGGCTGTATTATCCCAACTCGATTGCCCATTTGGTCAACCTGCCGGAGCAGTCGGGCTTCTCCATCACCTGCCGGAGGGGTTGATCCGTGAGAACGGTGATAGAATGAGCTTGAAAGTACGGCTTTAACCTCCGGGCAGTGTGTACCAGGCCCAATGCGAATTTTGTCGATTTTAAGGTATCTGGTTTCTGCGCCTTGCAACACCTTGCTGACATAGTAAACGGGCATGTGCTTGCGGTCTCGAACGGCAACTAGGACAGAGCTAACGGCATGGTCAGAAACTGCGAGGTAAAGATATAACTCCTCGCCGGCTTCCGGCTTAGCTAAGAGGGGCGGCGATTCGAGGTATTTCTTCAACGCCTCAAATGCTTGCTCACACTCCTCGGTCCACTGGAAGTCTTTTACATTTCTCAAAATTTTGAAGAACGGGAGGCTCTTATCGGCCGACCTGGATATGAACCGATTAAGTGAGATGATGCGGCCGACAAGGCATTGGACATCGCGAACATTTTTAGGGCTGGTCAAAGCGCAAAAGGCATTGCTTTTCTCCGGGTTGGCTTCAATTCCTCTCTGGCTGACCATGTACCCTAGAAACTTGCCTCCTCCGACTCCAAATGTGCACTTATTGGGATTCAAATTCAGGTTGTACTTCCTTAGGAGGTCGAACGTCCGAGAGAGGTCTGACAGGTGATCACCCGAGCGGGTCGACCGAACTATCATGTCGTCCACGTACACCTCCATGGATTTACCAATTTCACTTTCGAACACTTTATTTACCAGCCTCTGATAGGTTGCGCCGGTATTTTTGAGCCCAAAGGGCATGACTTTGAAGCAATAGACGTCTTTCGACACTACGAACGAGGTCTTGTCTTCATCTTTCGATGCCATAAAAATTTGATAGTAGCCTTGGAAGACATCCATCATACTTAGGGTTTCGCACCCAGCTGTCGAGTTGACCAATTGATCAATGCGGGGCAATGGATACGGATCTTTCGGGCACGCCTTATTGAGGTCAGTGAAGTCGTTACACATCCACCACTTGCCCCCGGCCTTTGCGACTAACACGACGTTGCATAGCCAGTCGACATATTTAGCAGGTACTATATACCCGGCATCCAGGAGTTTATTTACCTCACCCTCAATGATTTCATTCCGCTTGACACTCTGAGACCGAAGCCTCTGCTTTATCAGTTTGAAGGTTGGATCAACATTTAAATGGTGCATGATGACTGACGGGTCGACTCCCACCAGATCATTGGCACTCCAGGTAAACACATCAGAATTCTCCTGCAAAAATTGGATAAGGAGGACCTGCTCTTTCTCTTTTCCCGGCTCGGCAACACCGACATTTGTGATTTTCTCCGCGTGCCCGGGCTGAAGCTCTATTTAGATTGTGGCACTTGATGACTCGACCCGGGTTGCCGCGGCAGCTTTTTTCCTTTGCTTCTTTTTAGCTCACTTAGATACTCGTACAGGGCCTCCAGGGTCGGTGGAGTCGAAATCCTCGATTTTGTCCTCGCTGCCATCCGGTAAGTCGAGTACGGGGATAATACGTTGGTCAGGTAACTTTACCTTCTCCATCGAGATTGAGTAGCATGACCAAGCCATTGGGATGTCACACCTTACTTCTTCCACGCCGGCGGGAGTGGGGAGCTTGATCAATTGATGGTAGGTCGAAATTACCGTCTCAAATTCAATTAAACCTGGTCGGTCAAAAATGATGTTATAGGCGGATGGCTAGTCGACTACCAGGTATTCTATCTCGACTGTTTCCCTCTTAGGGAGGGTTCCCATGGAGGTAATCAACCTTATTCGACCTTTGGGATACACCTCGGAGCCCCCAAATCCTGTTAATGGAGTTTTTATTTGCTCGAGTCGAAGTTTTTTAGTTAAATTCATTCGATCAAGAGTCGCGAGGTAGATAATATTTACTGAGCTTCCATTGTCAACAAGGGTTTTGGATACAGCATAGTTTGCCACGTCGAGCGTAACCACCATCGGACAACTAAGCGTATCGCCCTCCCTGGGTGGTCCGCCGATTAGATCCTTGCTACTGAAACTGATTTCCTGGTCTACCCAGCTATAACCCGACTCGACCCCCATTACCTCGTGCGGCCTATAGTAACTGCTCTGAGCTTCTCTTCTAATCCTCTTTCGGGCCGACTTAGTATCTCCCCCGGCTGGCCCTCCAGCAATCATCTCGATTCGGCCGAGGTAAGGAAGGTTCGGCTCTCTATCATCCTTCTCGAGCGGCTGCTTGGCCTCCCTATTGCGGTGCAGACTCCAATCGCCCCTTTCATCAGCTAGAGCCCAAGCTCTTCGAGCCGTTTCACGAATTCCTGCAGGTGCCCTCCTTTGATTAGTCTTTCGACTTCGTCCTTCAGCGCGAAGCATTCGGAGGTGGCGTGCCTGGTTTGTCTATGAAAATGGCAGTACTTCGGGGAGTTCTTCGTCTTTTGAATCTCCCTTATCGGCTTTGGGGCGTGGAAGAGATGCCTGGGGGCAACACTATACACTTTCTCGACTGGTCGATTGAGGGGAGTGTAAAACTTCTTTTGCCCGGACGACGTGCCCTTTTCTGATTTCGGCCTGGAGTCCCTCCTCAAGGACTCCGGTCTTGAAGGTTCATACTTCGAGGGGGCAGAGGTTGCTGGGGCAGTGGTCGGAGCTATCGGGTTGACCATTCGAACTTCTTCCAACCTCATCCAATCGCTGGCGATTTCAAGAATTCGGGCGATGGAGCCGGGATTTTTGCTCACGATGTGATCGGCGCAGCCCTTGTCACGTAGGGCCCCATAGAGTGTTTTAACTAGCATGTCTATGCTAGGGTCTCGACTTGGACTGCTGCTCGGGAGAATCGGGTGAAAAAGTCTCTGAGGGACTCTCCCTCATTCTGCACGATGCTGTAGAGATAGGTCGAGGGAAGTTTCTCCCCTTTCACCGAAGAGAAGTGGGCGATGAAGTCATCAATCAAGTCATCATACTTGTGGATGCTTCGAGCGGGTAGTCGGGAAAACAAATCTTGTGCCGCCCCAACCAAAGTGGTGGCGAAGATTTTAGCCCGCACATGCGGGGAGTGGTCGAACATGCTGACATCGATTTCGAATCTGTCAACATGCCTTCCTGGGTCGGAGGTGCCGTCATAATGGGGCAAGTTCGTTGGCATCTTATCCTCCGCCATGGCTAAAAGGATCTCATTGGAAAATGGGAAACGGGCTTCTCGAACGCTGTAGTACCTCATATTTCGACCGCCCTCCTGCCTGCGAGGCTCTCTTCCTTGGTGCGAGCGGTTGGCCCGAGATTGCCGAGAAGGCCTAACTTTAATGCGAGACTCTTCATCATCGCTTACATCCTGGGGGTCCTCTTCGGACATCTTCTCTTTGTCCGATGCCCGACTCCCTTGGGGCTCTTGGCGGTATCGTTGGGGAAGGCGGTTCCTCAAATCCTCAGGCCCCATATCATGGCCTCTATTGGACTTCCTGGGGGCTTCAGGTTCGACCCTAGCCCCCAGTCGGTCGAAGACTCCATTGTGTGTGGCCACGTATCGGGCCACTTTCCTTCCATGTTCCTGCTCGGGAAGCGGGGGCAGTCCCTTCTCATGTCTTTTTCCTGGCCTCGATTGGGCCGACTCGGCTTCTTGCTCCATCCCGGCCTTTTTGGCGGGTTTAGGTGGTTGACTCGCCCCTTGCCACTGGACTGCGCCAGGTGGTGGAGGCGGGCCGTAAGGGTTGTGATAGTAAGCCGGAGTGAGCGCATACCCCGGGGGAGGTGCATACCCCCAGTATTGTTGAGGTGGATAACCATATTGGCTGGTGGGGGTCCGTAGTGGCCCTGGTACTGCATCTGGGACGGTACTGCTGGGCTGGACCCCGGCTGCTCTGGAAATATCGGAGCTCTGTTCTCAGCTGCCGCTGCGATAGCCTCAACCCGGCATCGTTCGAGGTAATCGTCTAACTCCGAGGCGTGGACGACAACGGGAGGGGGTAGTACACTCAACCCCTCACCGGCCCGAGCCAGATTCGCGATTGTATCGGGGGCTCTAGGTAGAAGAGAATTATCTTGCCCGCCTCCCACAACGCTGCGATTGCGGAGTTCCATTTTTTTTAAGCTTGACATTTGTTCTTGCTTTCCCACAGACGGCGCCAAAATGATCGCGTCGAATTCTGGGTGAAGGACTAGGTCGAATGAAACTCGACTTGACCACTTAAAATTTATATTCGGGGAAGCTCGGAATTGTTGACCTGAAAAATGGAACAAAGGTGAACTAGAAGGCCGACCAGAGACAGGAGGGGTTTTTTCCTGTATCGGCACTCCGACGCTCAAGTCAGTATTCGAATAGTGTTTATGTCTGTGACGCCCAGTTCGTACGTTTCGTCCAAGGTATGTGTGTGATATTAATTGCGCGTTTTTGATTTCTTTAATTATGTAATTACGTGTTATTACTTGATATTATATGAAATATATGTCAAAGTGAAGTATTTGAAATAAGTGAAATGTGATTTAAATGAAATGTTTGAATGAATGAACTCTATGCGCATGTGTAATGTTCCCGTGTGCCGTTGGCTTGCTTCGTGATCTCTGTTTTCGGCAATTTTCGAGCATGATGTTCATTTATGTATTTTGAATGAGAATATGTGTTCATGGCATGTTCCCGAACCCGTTTAACCAACCAAATCACACCCGGAACTCAAATATACACACATAATCCGCCACTTTGACCCTATCCACTTTGGAGACCCGTAACTCTCTCATATCTCTACCAAATGGGGCAAACTTGTTACCCATTTCTTCCTTACTCAAAGCCCCATCAACCCACATTATATTTAATACATTTTCAGCCCCAAAACCCTCTATTTATCAGCCAAGAACCGAGAGAGGGAAAGAGAAGGAAAAGAAGGGATTTTTGGTCACTATTCATCATCATCTCCACTTTGCACCATTTTGATTCACTTCATCTCTTTACTTGGTAAGTTTAGCATCTTTCATGGCATTCTTTCCTCTTTCTTATAAGCTAGAGATTGCACATTTTCATCAAGAAATGCATGAGTATGATCTTATGAGGGTTTAATGCCAAAATTGTGAGATAGCATGATTCCTTGTGGTTTGCTTGAGTTTTATTGGTGGCTTATGATCCTAATGCATGTATAAATGTTTGTATGAAAGCATATATGTGGTAGATGTGTATCTATGAAGTTTCCATTAATGAGGGTTTGAAAGAAATTGGAAGAAAATGTGGTTATATGCATTTCTTGATCATGATTTGTTTTGTTGTGTTTTGGTGCATGAAATGGAGTTGTTTTATGTTGTTTTTATGGCCTAAGCTTGCATGAATGTGTTGCCTAGGTGTTGAGATTGATTTTGGGAGAGATCAGCCCCGTTTTCCCCTGTTTTCCCGTCTCCATTGTTGTTCTCGTGCAGGAGGTCGCGGGCCAAGTCGAAGGCTAATTAAATTCTGGTCGCGGCCGCGACTGGTTTTCAATTCATTTTTGTAGCGACCGCGACCCACCCAAACTTGATCGGATTTGGCTGAAATTTTAATTGTAGAAACCTTTTGAAGTCTACTTCATTCTCCAATTTGAATCAACTCAATATCTTTCCTAGATTTTGAGATATAACCAATCCTTTTTGGTGTCGCCACTTCTCAGGAAAACTGTGTTCGTCCAACTTCGCTCTTACGCCATTTTCACCTCGTTTTGAACCACGATTCGTGCCATACCTTCCTGGAAAGATCTATGTGTTTATTTTCATACCCCACAAACAAAACCCAATTTAAACTTTTAAATCTCCAGATATACTCATTCTACCGCAGCCTGCGCATCTTGGAAAAACTGGCAGATTTGGCGAAGAACATGTTCGGAGTTTCTTCTTGTACTTCTTTCCGCTTTTCTTGTAATTTCCCACCCTGATTATGATCCTAACATGCTATATGATGTATTATGTTCATTTTGGTAAATTTATGGGTTTGTTTGACATGACTTATGCTTGTTATGAATTCGCAAGCCGACATTGTTCCTAATTGCGCATGAATGCATGGCTTGATGATTCGTGAACCTTAATTGCTCAATGTACTATGTCGTATGAGTCTTATGGCTTGTGAACTACTTGAATTATATGTCATGATCATTATTATAGAATTGTGCATTAATTTGGATCGATCTATGAAATTTATGAACACGAACGGAATCGAATGTAATCGAACGCATGAATTATGAACGAAATGATCGAATGCTTGAAAGATGAACCCTAAATGCTTATT
>JBBMKE010129085.1:0-16196 GCA_037834125.1 Lippia alba | reverse complement strand
CTCTAATTTTAGTAGTATTTTTTTTATAAATTGATATTTTTACATGTTATTTAAATATTTTAAATAAAATTTTGATCAAAACTATTATCTTAATAATATATTTTGATTGATTTTTTTATTAGATTAGAAAAAAAAAAAAAAAAAAAGACCCGTGCCAAGTTGTAACTAGTTAGATAATGAAAGAAGAGTTTTAATAGGACTAGAATCCTACTACTACAAGGAAAATAATTACAGGGAGGGAGCATTATAAATAAGTTACAAATCGATATTGACATTAATTAATAGATTAGACAGATTAGATATCATGGCTGCAGATTGGCTTATGGTAACTATAATAAGCAATCAAACTGAACATGTTATTCAATTCGTAGGCGTCTTCCTACCCGAGACGCCGGATCAAACCGAAACGCAGATACCGTCCGAATATTATTATCATGCCAATCATAGCACAACGTTTGAAGTGCCTCCTAACTCCAGAGTCGAGCTTTCACGACAGCATCTCATGGTATTAGGCAAAATTTTAAATCGCGAGTGGCATTATCGAATCAAAATTGATGGCCGTTATTCAGACATGCTTATGGCTCACCATCAATTGCACAGAGTTTTCACAAGAATTGACATCAAATACGTTCGAGATGAACGAGGAGGCTCCTATCAACTTTACGCTATTGGAACTAAAGGAAAGGGTATCGACTTAATCGTAGAAATGAGTTTTATTGGGCCTATTATTAGATGGAATCGGAGAAGGAGACCCACATATATATTTGCACGAGCAGGACGTAGTTGGATCAATCAACTTTCTTCATTGTATTTGGGTGTCAAATCATTCGGATCAAAATAATAGAATGAATATTTTCTTAGTTTTATTTTGAGCAGTACTAAATAAATTTTTTTTGTGTTTATTAAACCTCCATGTGTTCTATATTTTGTTTCTTTGAACACAAATATTTCATTCCGATTCTTATATAATATTAATTATTGGTTTTGATGAGATATATTGTTGGGGCATATTATGATAGTTTTCTGCCGAGGAGGGAAGGAGGGTTTATGTGGTCAATGGTCATGGTTATTCGAACGTATCACGTATGACTACATTCAAACATTGAACCGACCTGTCACGTGTGACTAAATCAAACACTGATACGAAGGAAGATGAAGTTTTCATGCAAGAGCAGAGTGATGCAGTTAGGGAAGCAGATGATCAGGAAGGCGTAGGGAATGATGCTGTGGTTCGTGACTGGATGCGGTTCGTGAAGAGGAAGAGCCGAGACTCAGGAGTTCTAGGCGAGTGCAAGCTCCTAAGTGGCAGACTCAGTTTATCATGTAGTAGTGAATTCTTAAAGAAGTTAGCTTGGATATTACGTTTCTTATTATTACGTTTTAGTACTTTCCTTTCTTGCAGAGTCCTAGTTGTTAGGGTTACGTTTTAGTATTTTCCTTTCTTGCAGAGTCCTAGTTGTTAGGGTTATGTTTCGTATTTAGCGTTATGTGTTTGACAGAAGAACTCTTATTAATTCAGTAATTCAATTCCAATTCTCTAAGAACTCTAAACTTTGCCCCCTAGCTATCTCCCTTTCTCCGGCCGACTGGTCTTTGTCGGAAAACAACGACGCCGTTACTCAACTCAGTCAAGCCGTTCAGCAGTTGAAACAGAAATTGGCCTTGAGATGTCCGCCCGTGGCGAGAAAAGGCCGGCGGATAGGGTTTCCTCTTCTTCCACCCGTGTTGAGGAGTCTCCTGTCAGTGGGGGTGTCTCGTTAGGCAACAATATTCGTTTGGAATTTTGGATATGCCGAAGTGTGATGGTAGTGACCCGTTGGGATGGCTATTCCAAGCGCATGAATATTTTGTGTTCTCTGGTATCTCGGATGAGTCTTGTTTAGCGACGGTTGCTCTGGTATCTTGGAGGAGTTTTGTTTAGTGATGGTTGGTTTGATGTTGGAAGGCCCAGCCTTGGACTGGTTTCGTTGACGGCAGCGAAACGGCTTATTGGAATCTTGGCCGGACTTCGTGGCCAAGTTTAAGCTGCGTTTCGACCCCTTGAACTTTGTGAATTATTTTGGGTTGCTTTCTAAGGTCCAACAAACGGGTTCGGTGATGGAGTATCAAGCGGCGTTTGAGAAGATTTTGGTGAACGTGACGTGTTTGAGACGAAGATTTTGGTGAATGTGACGGATGTGTCTCAGACGAATCTTCAGTCGTTGTTTCACGCCGGTTTGAAACGTCACATTCAGCACAAACTTGTGCTACTCAAATCAGATTCCCTATCTACCTCGTTTGCTTTGGCTCGTAAAATCGAAGCCAAACATCACGTTTGGACGTCCGCATTGCCAATACGAAATTCTGGGGGCTTGGCAGCGCCACCGCGGGCTGTTCCGTCTTCGAGCGTGCCGGTGTACTCTGCGCCGTCAACGTTGCCGCCTTTGCCTACACCGGCTACAAAACCTGGTGGTTCTGTAGTAAGGTCGCCTCGTCGCCACCTATCCTGCACCTTACTCGTGAGGAAAGAGCGGAACGAGATGCACAGGGGCTTTGTTACAATTGTGACGCGACGAAATGGGCTCGGGGAGACAGGTGTGGTCGCTTCTTGTTGTTGATGACTCCGATGATGAAGAATGATACTGTGTTTCCAGTTGAATTAATATAGTATAAATCAATTTTGTTCTTATCTGGTAGTTTTAACGTAGTTAAATTTATTACAGTGAGGGACTGCATTATTCTTAAAAATGTGGCAATTTTGGTGGCTTTGAAGTGTAGCATTCGACTGTTCACAGATGCTGATGTTGCATTATGTTCGAATCATTTATGTAAGATTATTTCTGCCCCTTAAATATTCTTCAAAAATTAATGCTCATTTTATTTTATCGTTTTGGACATGTATTAAGTATCGTATTGGACACTCATAATTGGTGAATTTAAGAAAAAATTGATATTCACACGCGTGTTGTGTCCTACTCCGATTCCATTCGGAAATCGGAAACAAGGGGGTCACATGCTGCATTGATTTGTTTTATAAAGTATAGGTTGTAATTTTTGTATATTTGTTGCTATGCAATTAAAAAAATATTACTATTTTATATATTAAAATTATATTAATACATATTCTATAATTATTTTAATATAATTGGTATTTTTTGCACATTAATCATATCTATTTTTTTATTATTTAGATATATTAAAATTAATTTTTATATTAATATATATATTCTATACAAAAATAACAATATTTTATGCATGACATTAATTAACAACTCGAACAATTAAAATTTGTGATCGCATTAAAATTTAGTAAATTGCAAACTTTTAGTGCAAATTAATACAAATACAAATTAAAAGATTGAAAGTTCTAGAGGGTCACAAAATATTGAATGCGATTATTTGGAGTCCCAAACTATTAGAATAACCGTTTTGTCTCTTAAATTTTATTTATTTATTTTTATCATAATCTCAATGTTTTATTTTAAATTTATCTCTTAATTTTTTCTTTTTCTCACCTTACTCCCATCTTCTTTATTTTATATATATATATAGATATATTCCATAATTTTAATTTTAATTTTGTAATATCTTTTAAGTTTATAATTATACTAAAATAATTACAAAATAAATATTAATATAAATGTTATAATTTATATATTAAAATAATAGTAACTATTATATTATCTGCACACGTATAGAATGTGCAGGAATTACTTAGCTATATATTAAGCGAGGGGCCAAATATTGGATGCAATTATTTGGGCTCGCAAACTATTTGGATATCTATATTATATATTAAGCAAGAGACCAAGTAGGAACCATTTTGATTTTTCGGTGTCATCTTTTGAAAATCTATAGTATATATTAAGTCAGAGATCAAACGATAACCGTTTTGGTCTCTTAATGTCCTCTTTTCGGAAGTAGTAACCGTTTTGGTATTTTGATATACTCTTTTTGAAAATCTATGCTATATATGTCAAAAGAGATTGACCAGTTCTTTCTCGAAGACAATGTTCCACCGAAGATAATGACCCGGATTAAAATCCTTCCAACAACTTTGGGTGTGTATGTTTATAGAAAAAAGGAAAATCTATACTATATATTAAATTTAAATGAGAGACCAAGTAGTAACTGTTTTGGCCTTTATAGATGTTCTTTTTCTTTTTTTTATCTATTTTCTTCTTTCGACTTCTTTTTTCTTCTTTTTTTATTTTTTTATTTTATTACTTTATCAATTTTTTTACTTTTTTTTTGGTCTCACTTCAATTCTTTTTTTTTTTTATAATTTTTATCATTTCATTTTCATTTTTTCTTTTATAATTTTTATTATTATTTATTTGAGATATTATTCTTTATATTATAATTTAATAAATATATAAAAAATAATTATAAAATATATATTAATATAAAATTTATTTTTAATATATTTAACTAATAATTTTTTTATACAACGAGTGTGCCCAAAATTTATTAGTATAAATTAAGATTACATTATATTGAAAATAAAAAACCAATTAAGATTACACAAGAACTAAAAAACCCAAAGACGAAGCTCAGAGAGAGGGGATGAACCAGAAGGGATGATTAATTAGATTTAATGATCCTTCAACTTCGAATGACATAGTTTGTCCATTTTGTATATCATACGAACCCATTTTCTTTCCAACCCCTTTCTTTGTACAGGTGTTCGTTACATGACGTTCATCCGTGTAGTAAATATGATTAGACTTAACTCCCGGGAATTGAGAGGCATAGTCCAAGCATATGGAAGTGTTGTGTCCAACAAATATAGCTCTATCTTCGGTATCCGTTGTCATCAAGAAATACCTTCCAATCGAATCATACTCATAAACTTGAAAATAATCTGCGCCATTGATACGTTCAACTCGACTGACAACTAGTAATGTCCCTGCACTTACCACAATATAGGACTCTGTGCCCCAAGGATGATATACTTCGTCTACCTGAGTAGGCATAAAGGGTTGTTCTTGTTCATGAGATGAAACCTTGTAACTCCAAACTTCACCTCTAAGATTAATGGCGTAGAATTGATCCTGGTAATACGTAACATCGCTGAAGTGAGTTGGGTTTTTGCATCTTCTGCTGCAGTAAGTTGATTGTTCGACTCTAGTCCAATCTCTGTCTCCTGATCTCCAGTAATCCAAGTATTTACCTCCATTCGCGTATTTACCGCCACTGTGTATGATCATCAGTACGAAATTAGATGACGATTCTGGTGGGTCTGCCGACAACGCAGCACGTATATTGATGATGTAAGTTGGGTCATTTTTGTACTCATGGTACTCTACGATGGATGTCTGAGGAGGAAGCTCGATCTGAGACCGGGAAAGAGGATGCACCAAACGCATCACCCCTTTTTCTCTGGACGATATTGTGAGGATCCATCCGTAGTTCAACCCGATGCATCTTTTACCAGACAACTCTGGGATGTACAAAGCCGTCGTTAATAAATTTTGCTCTGAAAGGCTGAAAATCCGTCGTCGGTGATGATCCTTTCCTTTCTTCTCCGGGAGAATCAGCAATGGAGTTTGGGGTTGGGGTAAATACCGCTTATTGCTGGCAAGAACCTTATGCCATGAAATGCAGACCATCCCAAGCAACAAAATCTTGTATTAGGGTTAGCTTTCTAAGGATTAGAGCAAGGAGATCATGATTAAGCCCTTCCCTGTTACAATGGATATGATAATTTGTATATTATATATGCAAACACAGAAAGCAATGTAGATATGCAGCAGAAAAAGAAACAGAGAATGCAGGAAGAGCAGAGTTAGGTAGGGGAGAGAGAAAGAATATTGTGGAAGAAATATTGAATTTCCAAAACTTGGGGCACACCCTTCTCGTACGTCTACATATATAATGCATTACACAGGCAGTGCCATAATAGCCAATCACAGTCCAACAGCTGAAATTAATTAAAACTAATTAAAAGTGCAAAACAGTGGGGAAATAATATAACAACTCTATTAGTTAATAAAAGTGCGATTCTTCCCAAACGACACCGTCTCCTACTCCCATAGTTGCTTCCACGTGTTAAGAAATATGTTCTTCCATTTCACAACCAAACCTGAGAATTTCCCTCCATGCACCAACATATCAGAGTTCACCATCTGCAACTTCATAACATTACCCCCCCCTGAGGCAAGGCTTGTCCCCAAGCCTCTAGTTCTGGAAACTGACCAATGATGGGGTAAAAATCCTCCCAAGTTGCTTCAGTTAGTGGTAAGTATGACCACTGAACAAGAAGTTGAGTGACTGCAGCATTATTTCGTTTGATCATCCTTCTTCCCAACACCTTAACAGGTTTCAAGATCACCTGTGCTTCATCATCCATGGGTGGTAAATAGTTTGCAACTCTATCAGTGTTACCAACTCGAAGTTTCAGCACTGAGACATGGAAAACTGGATGGATCTTGGCATCAGAGGGTAGCTGCAATTTATAAGCAACACTGCCAACTCTCTCCACTACTGGAAATGGGCCAACATATTTGGGGCTTAACTTCCAAATTTTGCTATGTCTAACAGACAATTGCCTGTAGGGTTTAAGTTTGAGGTAGACATGATCTCCAACCTGAAATTCCCTCTCCTGTCTTTTCTTATCAGCTGCTTGTTTCATCCGGTTTTGAGCAACCTGAAGATGGTGTTTCAATTGCTGTTGTATTTCAGTTCTGTGCAACATAAGCCCTTCCAAACCTGCTGCAGTGAACTGATCATAGGTCTTGAGAGTGAGGTGTGTAGGTTTATAACCATATAAAGCCTCAAAAGGTGACATGAGAAGACCAGTATGGTAATTAGTGTTGTACCAAATCTCTGCCATTGCTAACCATCTACTCCATTTCTTTGGGAACATTCCACTCATACACCTTAAATAGCTCTCCAAACATTGGTTGACTCTCTCTGTTTGGCCATCACTTTGGGGATGATAGCCAGTACTTAAGTGCTGAGAGACTCCCAGAAGTTCCATCAATTCTTTCCAGAGGTGACTAGTGAACAATTTATCTCTATCTGATACAATACTTTGAGGAAGCCCATGCAGTTTGTAAATCTCACTTAGAAATAACTATGTCAAATCAGCAGCTGAGAATGGATGGGAAATGGCAATAAAATGGGCATATTTTGTGAATCTGTCAACAATCACCCATATGGCATCTTTTCCATCTGATCTAGGTAGTTGATCAATAAAATCCATGGTCAGGTGTTGCCATGATTGATCAGGGACTTGAAAAGGTGGTAATAGCACAGCAACCTTCCCAGTTTGATGTTTACTGAGTTGGCAAACCTCACACTCTTTCACCACTTTCTCCACTGTTTTCAGAAGATTAGGCCATAGAAACACTCCTTTCAACCTCTGATAAGTGCCCTGAATCCCAGAATGTCCCCCCATTGGGGATTCATGCATGCTCAACACTACTCTTTCCCTCAAACCAGTAGTATTTCCCACATAGAGTCTGCCTTTGTACCTGATGATACCCTTGGAATATGAATACAAGGAGATATTCATAGGGTACATCAAGAGTTCAGTGATGATGGCTTGTGCCTCCACATCTCCATCATAACTTTCTTCTAATTCTTCCATCCATTTTGGCTGCAAAACTGTCAAAGCACTGCAGCTAGCCTCATTTTCAGTGTCTCTCCTGGACAAGGCATCAGCAGCCTTGTTTTCCAACCCTCTCTTGTACTCTATCACATAGTTGAACCCCAATAACTTTGAGAGATACTTATGCTGCAGTGGAGTTGAAATTTTCTGATCCATCAAGTGCTTCAAACTACACTGGTCAGTCCTGATAATAAATGTGTCATGCAAGAGATAGTTTCTCTACTTGTTGACAGCTTGAATGATGGCAAGCAATTCTTTCTCATAAACTGACAATCCCAGCATTCTTGGTCCCAAAGCTTTGCTGAAGTAAGCAATGGGATGCTTATCTTGCATTAATACAACCCCTATTCCCTTATAGCAGACATCAGTCTCCAGTATGAATTGCTTGGTAAAATCTGGTAGGGATAAAACAGATGCTGAAACCATAGCTGCCTTTAACTCCTCAAAAGCTTTATCTGCCTCATCATTCCACTGAAATTGTCCCTTCTTGGTCATGTTTGTAAGGGGCTTTGCAATAATCCCATAGCTTCTGATGAACTTTCTGTAGTAACCAGTGAGACCCAAAAACCCCCTCATACCCTTAACAGTTGTTGGTTTTGGCCATTGAAGCATGGTTTAAATATTTGATGGCTCAGCTGAAACCTGTCCTTGACTAATGATGTAGCCCAAATACTCCACTTTATCTTGGCCAAATGTGCATTTAGATGCTTTAGCATACAACTGTTGAGCTTGTAAAATCTGAAACACTGTGCTCAAATGCAATTTATGCTTTTCCAAAGTATCACTGTAGACCAGAATATCATCAAAGAAGACCAGAACAAACTTCCTAAGACGTTGCTGGAAGATATGGTTCATCAAAGACTGGAAGGTGGCTGGTGCATTAGTGAGGCCGAATGGCATTACTTTGAACTCATATAGGCCCGTGTGAGTTACAAAAGCAGTCTTATGAATGTCTTCTTTCTTCACCCTAATTTGATGGTATCCTGCTCTAAGATCTATCTTAGAGAACACAGTTGCTGACCCCAATTCATCTAACAAGTCATCAACCAAAGGAATGGGTAATTATCCTTAACTGTAACAGCATTCAATTTCCTATAATCTACACAAAACCTCCATCCCCCATCTTTTTTCTTGACCAGTAGCACTGGTGAGGAAAAGGGACTATTGATGTGTTGTATAATACCATTCTCAAGCATATCACCAACTAGCTTTTCAACTTGACATTTCTGCAAGTAAGGGTACCTGTATGGATGCTGTTTGATCTTTTCCACTCCCTCCTTCAGTGTTATTCCATGATCATGACTTCTGTGAGGTGGCAGACCTGTTGGCTCTTGAAAAACATGCTCATACTGAGATAATATAGGCTGTAACTCAGGATTTGCTTCCCACTTCACTTTATCACCTTTAATTTCACCTGGTGATTCCTCTTCAACTGCTGACATCATGAAGAGACAACTGATAGGATTTCTCTTATTCTTAAAGAGTTTTTGAAGCTTCTTTCCAGTGATCATGCTCACAGACCCATTCTTTTGACCCCCATACAGTGTGATCTCCTTATCTCACTTCTTAAACTTCAAAGTTTGATTATCAAAATCAAAGGTGACTGGGCCCAGCTTCCTTAGTGAATCTACTCCAATAACTATATCACACCCTCCTATTTTCAGCAATCTGGTATTGGTTTTGAAGTAGTGACCCCCCATCTGCCATTTGAAATCCTTGCATTTGGAATCACACCTCATTTTCTGCATGTTTGCCACTGTAACTGATAGTGGATTTGTGTATTCCACTTCACAATTCACCTTCCTAGCAAAATCAGGATCTAGGAAAGTGTGAATACTCCCTGTATCAATTAGTACAGTGAATGTTTCATTCCACTCTTCACTTCCAATTTGATGGTTTTGGCAGCCGGTTTACCATCCATTGCATTAATTGAGATATACATCTCTTCATCCTCATCTTCTTCTTCACATTGAATCTCATGTTCCACTGAATCTTCTTCCTGCCCAATGATCACAAATAGGTTCCTACACTTGTGGCCAATGTGATATTGTTCATCACAATTGAAGCACAGGCCCTTTTCTCCTAGACATCATCTCCTCAGCATTTAACCTCTTAATTTGAGGGTATTTCACTGGACCAGTGGACATAAATTTCTTGTTTTGATAATCTGATCCCCCAGTCTTCATTGTCCAAGTTTTTTGCCCAGTTTTGTTACCCTTTTCCCTCAATTCCATGATGGTTTCCTGCTTCCTTGCCAAACTGACAGCCTCAGCTAGGGTATCCGGATGAAACATCTCCACAGTTTGCTCAATTTCATCTTTCAACCCACTCAGATAGCTCTTGATGAAGTAATCTTCAGTGTGTGAACGATTTATACTAAGCATGAATGCTTTCAACTCCTCAAACTGCTGAGTGTATTCATCAACAGATTTTTCCTGCTTCAATTTGTTGAACTGACCAATGAGATTGGCCTCTTTGCGATTCAAAAATCTCAGCAGAACTTGTTCCTTAAAATGGTCCCAACCCAGGGCTTCTTTCCCATCAAAGTAATCCAAAAACCAACTATCAGCTTCTCCTTCCATGTTCATAGATGCCAAAGATAACTTCTCAAAATCACTCATGGGGTTAAATATGAAATACTTATGACTTCCTCAACCATTTCCTAGGTTCAGTACCATCAAACTTAGGAAAATGCTCAAAATAACTCTTACGGCCCCCTGTTCCACTACCATCAGATGTCTTACTACCCGGTGTTAGAAGAATACCTAAATTGTGGTTAGATTTGGTTGCAGCAGATGAAATCTCACCCAGGTTGCTCACTCCAGCTTGCTCTTTCATCTTACCCATTCCTTGCAACAACAGATCTAGCTTCTGGTTTAGAGATTTGTTGTTTTCATCCGTTCTCTCTTGTCCAGCTTTCAGCTCAGCTGTGATTTCCTTTAGCTCAGCTACTAACGTTTCCAAATCATCAATCCTTGCTGTGTTGGATTTCGCCATTTGCGACCAAGGAATCCGCCAAAGCTCTGAGGCCACTGTTACAATGGATATGATAATTTGTATATTATATATGCGCGCACAGAAAGCAATGCAGATACGCAGCAGAAAAAGAAACCGAGAATGCAGGAAGAGCAGAGTTAGGTAGAGGAGAGAGAAAGAATATTGTGGAAGAAAGATTGAATTGCCAAAACTTGGGGTACACCCTTCTCGTACGTCTGCATATATAATGCATTACACAGGCAGTGCCATAATAGCCAATCACAGTCCAACAACTGAAATTAATTAAAACTAATTAAAAGTGCAAAACAGGGGAAATAATATAGCAACTCTATTAGTTAATAAAAGTGTGATTCTTCCCAAACGACGCCGTCTCCTACTCCCATAATTGCTTCCACGTGTTAAGAAATATGTTCTTCCATTTCACAACCAAAGCTGAGAATTTCCCTCCATGCACCAACATATCAGAGTTCACCATCTCCATCTTCATGACACTCCCAATCTGCCATGGCCAGTTGGCCACCGTCAAGGTTGAATCTTTCTTCGCCGCCGTTTCAGATTGAGTATTTCTTGCTTGGCCTAGGGGCTAGGGCAGACCCTAATTTAGGTATCTTTTCCTAATTATTTAAGGTTTCGATCTTCTATTCGTAATGGGACTTTATTTAAAAAGGAAAAAAAGATAATCTTTGAATGTAGGATTTTCGTTATTTATTTATTTATTTAGTCGGACAGAAGCCCAAAAGAGAAAAAAAGGATTTTATGTTTTTATTACATCATGACTTTATTCAAAACGAAAAAAAAGAAAATCTTGGAATATAGGATTTTATATATATATATTTTTTAAATTTATCTTTTCTCTGGACTCGCCTCACCTCACCTCACTTCTTTTCCTTTTCTTTTTTTTTCATATAATTTATCTTTTTACAAAGATTGTGTTATTTGGTGTTTTATTATTTTATGCTATTTATTTTCATAGTTTAATAATTATATTAAAAATATATATTAATATAAAGTCTAATTTAATACATTTAAATAATAGAATTTTTTAATTTGCACATGCAAGGAGTGTGCCAAAATTACTAGTATGTAATAAAAGTTATTGCAAGTATTGAAATTTTTGAGGGGTTTGATGTAAATAATTGAGTTTGTGATTAATTAATATTTTTTAAAAAAAAATGCTATGTAGTGCTGTTTTGATATTTTTATGATGAATTAATATCATAGAGTTTATAAATGCTAATTTTTATTTTTATATTTGAAATATATTTTTATATTGATATGTTATTCTTTGTAAATAAGGTAGATGCATTAGGGCCAACACTTAAAATATTTGTTTAAATTTAAATAACTCTGATGGATACTTATGTGAATTTACTAATTCATTAATTAATGTTGGTTTGTTTGTTATAATTTTCTATTAAAATTTTCAAACGAATAAATTCACATAAAATTCTGAAAAATATACATAAAATTTAAATTTAAACATAAGATATGGAAAAAATATGTATGAAATATCTTTTATTATAGATAAAATATAAATATTATATTAAATTACAAATTTCAAATTAAAAAATATAAAGTTAATTAACATTACAAATATCATCATACTCGAGTATTATTACAATAACTGCACAAAAGAAAGTATTATTACAATATACTTCTTAATGATAAAATTGAAAATAATTTGTTGACTTATAAAAATCTAAAACAGTAATTGAGGACTGAAGTAATTCGCGAGAGAGTGTGTAAACCGGTGTTCCTAATTTCTAAAATGTCTCGGAGTAATCCGTAATTTCGCCATACCTTAGGGGCTGTTCATAATTGTCCCGCATAACAAAGATATGATCCAAAGAAACCCTAACATGACTAAAGTTCATCAACTAGCTTGGCTTGATTTATGTATACAGGAGACGCCAATCGAGTTTTGGTTCTACATTTATTTTTCATGGCGGATTGGGCCGGACTTCACGTCGACATTCTCGTTTCGATTGTCGACAAGGTCAGTTTCATAGAAGATTTCGTTGCTTTTGGTTTTGTCTGCAAATCATGGAGGGAAGCTGTTATCAATAAGAAGCAGTATCCACGGCCTCAAACACCATGGCTGATGCTGACGGATAGAAAACATCGTCGTCGTTTACGGATACCATGGCAGACGTCGACGGATAGAGAACGTCGTTTACCGTCTCAAATACCATGGCTGACGGGACGTTATCAAATTCACGACTTGATATCAAACACGATGATCGGATTAAATTACGGATGGGTCCTCATCAGAAACCAAGCGCCGGAAACCTCCTTTGCCTGCCGTCTGATTCATTACCAGGATCAGTTTTATGCCCTGGATTTACAAGGCAGAGTTTGGACTTGCAGTGTTCCTAATCTTCGAGATATCCATGAAAACACATCACAATAAGTTGGGTCCAACGGAGTAATTAATATTTGGTTAAGTATTTGTTGATTTCGTTATTGAATTGATAATGATGATTAGGATTTGTGGTTGATTTGTGGTGCAACTCTAAGTTTTTGTGCGAGGTTTGTGTTGAACTTGATGTCGTAATTTATTTTGGTTGCTTGCTTTTAATTTACCTAAATAATCTCTTGTTATTGTGAAGGTATTGGCGGAGTAATCCGCAACTGTTCTTGGTAGATGCATTTGGATTCATTTCTGTTGGCTTGTGCAATTTTTGGACTTACGATTGCTTGGAAAAATATATTAGAAGATGAAAATATTGTTTGGAAGACCACCGTGGGTCAAATTTAGGGCACAAGTGTAGTCGTAGAGTTGACATTACTTATTCCTTGATATCATCAAGCTTGAGATAGTCATCCCCCTTTGATTAAGTGACGAGGAAATTGTATTTTTTCAACACCAACTCACCCTAATTCTCAAATTTGTTATAATTTTTTTTATGAAAAAACTAATCAATTTTAGCTTTTCACTTTTTTTTTCCCCCAAACACCCACTATAAAATTTGCAAACACCTTCTAAATTATGTAGAGTCTAAGATATCTCATCCCTTGATTAAGTCACATCATAGCAGTTATATACCCTGTGCGTTTGTTTTATTTTTGTTGAACATCCATTATTTTGAGTGATCAACAAAAAGTGTTGTGTTGGAACAATCACTGAAACGAGTCATTCCAAGCAGATCAAGAACATTCACCGGGACAAATCATTCCAGGACAAACTCAGCTAAAGAACATTCACCGGAACAAATCATTCCAAGACAAACTCAGCTGAAATATGCTGCACAGGTTCCAAGGCACTTAATTCAATTCATCCTTATTTTAATCTTTCTTTAAATCCTTCATGCAGGACAATCCAACGGCTAGTGGAGCAACCACTCTTTCCCACTTGCATTTCAAAGTTTGAATATTGGGCCATTGGGAGATGTGCCAAAGAAAGGAGTGCAACGGCTATGTTCTTTAAGTCTATAAATTGAAGATACTTCTCCAAGACAACTCGATTTTCCTTATGCATTAAAGCTGCTGTTTTTGTGTACACGTATAGAACGTTGTGTGTGTGTTCTCAGTGGGCAGAGCTTGAGCTAAGGTTATCCAGGGCTTCGGTTTGAGCAATACCCGCTGTATGCGTTGGTTCGATCTCAAAGGGAGCAAAGTTTTGTATTGTGTATCTCTCTCTTTATATCAATAAAGTTTGCCGGTTCGAAAATCCTAAGTTTACAACTTAGGTAGAGGATTAATCTTCTTGGTTAGTGTTTTCACAACCCTGAGGGTCAAACCTCTCTAAATACCTTGTCTCTTGTGGTTACTTGTTTATATCTTGTTTGAGACTTGTTTGCTCAAAGTTGAGCTGATTGTGCTGATCATATCTGTGCCTGAACTGAATCATTGGATATGCGCTTGTATGAGCATTTGGTTATATGATCTTTGAGTGAATGAGCTTTGGTTAAATCTGGAGTTATATTGAACTTACATTCACTCTCCAAATTGTGATTGTTGTTGCTTAAAGAAATCACTTAAACTGGTACAAAGGTGGTACCTTTGAAACCTACAAGCCTGTGCTAAAGATCTATCGAGACCTCTGTCTTGGTTATTTAAAGAAGCTTGTTTCAAGCTTAAAGCAACTCTTATATTTGTGATTGAGCTATTTAGCTCAAGGTGGAATTGAGTATACATAGTGTGAAAAGTTATAAAGAATCAATTCACCTCCCCCCTCTTGAATCAACATAGACGAAGAAACGCCAGCTTCAATGGTACATTCACGTTCGTAAAAATACAGCTCGTAACATCCTTATCATTGATGTCAATATTCCACTAGTAGTCGCATTCTGTAATAAAGAACTGGCGTCCGGCTCCCACTCTACACCCTTCTTTAAGTGAGTTTTAAGCAGCAAACATTCTTCAAGTTATGCCTTCAGGTCCTTTGGTTCCGACACTAGCTCCTGCTTGACTACATAATCATTCAGCAAAATTCAAGAATTTCACAATGACTTTTCTCTGCAGACATAATATCAAAAACCAATTAAATATATGAAACAACAACAAGAGGGGGGATTCTTTTTAGTGAAAGCTCAAAACATCCTCAAAGTTGGATATACAAGCCCTAGTAGCAAGGACATGTTTTTCTCTATCTTCCAAGCACATAGCAATGACAAGCCTTTGGGAGATACTGCAGAAAAAGCTTCTCTTCTCAATATATAGTCTGACAAGTACACAGCTTAAACTTCAATTTTAATCTCATCCTATCTAAGCGTGATAAAAATAAAGCAAAGACAAAAAAATTTATGTGAAGACACACAGAAGAAAAGCATACATGGCTCCCTATGATATCAGTTGATGAATGAAGTCCATGGTTATTTCACATGGAAGTGCCTGCATGGCAAGATTTTAATCTGAGACTGAAAAATATATCAGTAATACTAAAATAACTGACAGATGCAATCACATCTTTATCCAAAACTGAAAACAAATGGCAATCTTTGAAGCACTATGTAAATAAAAGATGCCAATTACAAGTAAATATGTTTCCTGGTATTCGAAGTTAATGAACATTCACAAGAACAAGATCATCACCTAATTTCCATGATATGGTATCAGAACGGTATTTCTTTAGATGTTCTAGCTCTGAAATATTAACAGGAGGATCCTCCCATTCATAAGAAACAGTTCCACATCCAGAATATTTTAAAATCTCCTCACATCAAGACCAACGAGAATTGACTGGCTGAATTAAATCAGTGAGCAGATCGACTTCTGGAAGACAACGTTGTAACTTGTATCCCAAATCTGGAATTTATAAATAATGTCAAATACCAAGTTATAAACTTAGGAGGGTCGCCGTAAAAGAAATGAAAAAGGCAAAGGGGGGCAGAGAATTTATATTACCTCTGATTCCAGCTTGTAGAGCTTATCTACCTCAACCGAGCAATGAGCCGAATAACTGAATTTCCTCTCAATGCATTACAAATACTATCCACTCCAACAGGATATAGCGGATTTTTTTTTTTTTTCCTCCAAAGATGGGCCTCCTGAGAGCACTTCAATTGCCTCTCACATTATTTTTCTCTCAATGCCTTATTGCCTGTTTGGCAATGGGACAAACCAATATAACCACCAATGCATCAGTTCTCCTACCCTTCAAATC
>JBBMKE010128871.1:0-16202 GCA_037834125.1 Lippia alba | reverse complement strand
ACATGAGGGAGAAACGAATATTCCAAATGATCAAGAGACAATTCGAGGGACGGTTTGTGTAAATGAATTAAGTCATCAGTCTCCTTCTTAGATTGGTACGTCCTCACCTTCCCAAGAATTAAAAGATGGAGTTTTAGGGTGGCATAATTTTGATCCAAGGATGATTGGAATAGATAGAAGAAAAGATAAAGAAAATTTTGGGTAAAGTAAAGTCAGACCAAATTATTATTCTGTGGTGGTGGAAGCTAGAGTCAATTAAATTGGACATTTGAAGCATAGACCTATGAGATGGGATAAATACGAACACGATTGGGTTTGGTTCATCAATCATTTCCTATGATGAGCCAGGGCGTTTCGGATGGGTATCATAAATCGGGCCACTTGAAGGTTGTCTTGAAATATGGGAACATCGGGAATTATTCATCAAGGAAAATGAGTTAAGTGCATCATAGTTGAACACACATTCAAGAATAAAAGGAGCGATATAGGAACACCCGAGAAGGGGTAATCAAGAATCGGGCATGTGGAAGTTGGAATCGAATAAGGATCGGGGTGATGCTAGGAATGAGAAAACCCGAGAAATAACTCAATCATGGGATAATGCTTTACACATGACAACAAGATCATCAACCTCAATTGTAATTCTCCAGAGCACGGTACACTTAAAACATTCACGACATGTCAATGCATACATTCTACTATTATTTTTCTTTTTGTTAGTGGTTGCATGTGCTTGATGATTATTTCCTTGTGCATGCCGGGGGCATGAGTATGCATGTTATTGGTTAGCTCGCCGCTGGAGGAAGCTTAGATTGGTGAGCACTTGATCAAGAGTGGTTCGATTCGCCCAACATCGAACCTAGATTTGGAGCATTGAAAAGTTCGGTTAGGTTCATGGTTATGAGATAGTGGTTGTCTTTTACACCATACTCGTTTCATATCGAACCCCAAGATTTAGATCGTAGTAGACTTAAGCGATGAGAGTTGAATCCTTGGGACCCTCTTATTGTATGAGTCCAACCAAACTAATCGCTTAACGCTAGATTAAGTACGAGGACATCAAGACCCCTATTGCTTCAAGACCTTTTCGGAACTAATTACTGTCGGTGAGTAGCTAACCCTGTGTGGGATGAACACTGGAATGTTTTGCTTAAGATCCTGAACTCGAGGCAGTGGACCTGAGGACAGATCCTTCTTAAAGGGGAGAGGTTGTGACGCACCATGTTTTCAAGACTAACCAGGTATGACGTCACGAGTGTGGTCAGGCTGAGAGTTATGTGATTTACTTGTTTAATTACGTGAATTACGTGAGTTAAATGCTTAATTAATTATTTACATGATTTAATTATAATTACATGCGTACGTGACTAATGTTTGTTCGTTTTAATTAATCACACGTACACATTATATTTATAGGGTTAGGTTCGAATCCACTAAGGTTCCCATGAACCAATAGGATTTGTTTTCTTGCTCACTAATTAACTATTTAAATTATTAATTTAATTGGATAAATAAGTTCTCAACTTACTCTCTAAGTCTAGCAAGATTCAACTTTCTCTCTCCTACAATAGAAAGTTGGACTTTTCAACTTTCCTAAAGTTATAAGTCAACATTCAATAAATAATTTAATTCCTAATTATTTATTTATTAGGTTAACCTTTTATTTGAGAAATATAATCTTAATAATTAATTAAAGACTTAAATTAATTAATTATATTTAATTAATTAATTCTAGAAAAGAGTTAGCGTGTGGAATTTAAGTCACAGTTTGTACACGTGCACTTGACACGTGTGCGTGTGCCATGTGTCTATGACACTTGGCAGTCACGTTCCGAACATACACGTGGCAGAAATTTTTCCCTCCTTGATCAACATTTTGATCCTTCGTTAATCATATTAACATTCTGCCATAACCCTCGTATTTTGGCATTTGTGTGTGACCCTTTAGGTTCATTATTCGATTAGCAGTGACAACAATTAATTAATTCACTTAATCAATTAATCGCTTCACAGATCACACTACCATAATCTAGCAATGAGTGTGTGACCCCTAGCCAAATAATGGAATGAATTGAATAACCTTTCATTCAATAACATTCAATGAAATACGATCCTTCTATAATTCCATCACTCAATCAAGAACTAAGGCATGAGAATATTCTTATAGCCTAAATATTCTTGATCTCTAAAGTTACGTTCGTTTCATATCCATTTAGACCTCAATCCAAGAAAATCCCATTTTCTGGATGTCGTGATCTTTTGTCCACCTTAGCCTAGGGTTTTAGTTTAATGGACTACGAACAACTCAATTAGTAAGAAATCATTCTTATTCTTATAATAATTATATGTAGGTCCTTTATTGATTCTACTAATTCTACATCTGTCGCTTGTGTAATCTCAACATAGGTCGTGGTTCAGGTATCAGTATGTCGATATCCTTTTGGGCCTATATCAAAGATTACATAGTTAGTTCATATGAGACATTATAGAATCTCAAATCTACGGATTAATGAATCACATTATTGACACGTGAGATATTTCCTAAGCTGGAAGTTTCTAGGAGACTTCCTTTCCCATTTAGGAATGTTCTCACGCGGGACATCTCAGTGATGAAGTTCTTGTAATAATTACCCTTATGTATTATGAACACATCATCATATGCACTTTTCACTCCATGAAACTGAGTGATCCTTCAAAAGGACATAATCACATAAGCAAGTCTCAGCAGAGTTAAGGTAAACACTCTCACTGTCTGTTAGAGTCTCGACTTGGAAAAGTTTCTAATGTAGCACCCTACACGTGAGGCACCACATCCCACGCACTAGAGTCCAACACATATAACGAAATGAAAAACCCGAACATGCGTCAAACAATAGCGAACAGGTGACAAACAAAACACACACCTAAACTAGGCGGTCTAGACCCTCAATCAGAGTGCGAAACAAAATAGTTAATAATGACGCGATAAATATATTCAACATATGGAATTCCCAAGATCATCATATTCATATCAAGCTTTCATCTAGCATGCTATCCATATACAAATGTACAATTGCCCATCCAAGACTAAAATATTAAGAGAAGTATTCAAGTGTGCATAATACATAAGTTCATAAATACAAAAGAAAACCACTACAATGCATGCGAATCGAGCTAAACCACAAGCATACTCTACGACAGACTTGCAATCTAGCTCAACTCCAAATGTACTTGTGAACTTAGAGGTAAGAAAAGAAAAAGAAAAAATGAAGCACGAACGAGGGTTAGTCCTAAACATTAATGAGGGGCTAACACACACACCTATAATACGTATAGAGCAAAGTACTTATCAAAATTCAATAAGATCCATGGCCCGAGAATGGTTTTTACATACCAAGATGTTTCCCGTGATAATATGTATATATATCAATTTAAAAAGAAGGGAAAGACCGAAGGCCAAAATACCAAGTTTTAGGTAATTAAAAGTTCATCCTCGTCCATAGATTTATACTAAGTCATACGACTCGGCGAGTACGAGTCTTTCTTCCAACTCCTCAAACTCAAAAGGCAAAAGAAAACAAACACACAAACCATTCAAAGCTCCGGGAGATAGAAGGGTTAACGACCCTAACTATCGACAAATGCATGAGTCAAGGTTTAATTACCTCCCTGACTGTGACACCCCAATTTTTCCGACCAGCTGAGCTGGCGCCACGTTTCAATCTCCTTGTATGTTTTATTTATTTAATTTACTCTTTCTTGTTGCTTAACGTGCTTTTATTGTTTTCAATTCTTGGACTTCTTGCATTGTGGGCCCTTATTTTTAACTCTTTTAGAGTTTAGGGGCCTATTAGCTATTTTCTCTTTTAGGGATTTTTCGTCATTTCTCGTTCAGTCGAGAGTTCGACCTATTTGACCCCTTCAATGCATTCAGGGCATCCAAATGAGTCCGTAAACACTAAGTTTGCCCCATTCTGACTTCGTTAGCTCGTTCTACAGATATTCTTGTACGTTAGGATCCAGAATAAAATATCTGGATCCGAGGTTGAATGGTTAAAGCTGACAGCTTCTTTCTCTATCCTCTCCCACGTTTCTCTCCCTCTCTCCTATCAGCTTCACACACAATTTCAAACTCGGCTATTTCTCTACGAAATTCAATGAATGAATAGTTAAAATTGAAGTTCTCGAGATGAGGATTACTATGGCGAAGACGGAATTGAAATCCGACTAGCAACGAAGGAGATATTGCCCCTCGAATTTTTGGAAATCGCAATTGGATTGCGAGAGCACTTCGACGGCCTCGTTCGGCCTCCTCCGGCTACGGAACCTAGTGAAATTTGTATGCAAATCGAACGTCTTGATGAGACCTACAGTATGGCGCTGGTCTCATGGACTGAAATGGCCTGGTGATGGAGATATTAGTTGATTACAGTAGCAGCATCGCTTGCAACAGTGGCAGCGCATTTTACGGCACTCTTTCCGGCAATTCCGGCAATCTTCTTCCATGACTCAGGGTGGTTTCCTACCTTTTCCAACCCACTAAGTTTGTTTCCAACCTTAGTTTGCAAAGAGAATGGCCGTAGAAGGCGGTTACGACGATGATGACTCGTGCGACTGAATAGGGGCAAGGCCTACATGCATTGAAGCATCTTGAAGAGGAGAGTCCATTTTCGGTGGTCCTACGAATGAATCTCACTGGCCGGTGATGAATTTGGCCGGTCAAAGCCAATGTCGTTCGGTCAATGGCGAGTTTTCCGATGAACACCTTAGGGGTTTCGAAGCATTCGATACGGACTTCCCAATGGTGTGTTCGATTTTCATTTTCGTTAAATGGATTAAATTTAATTTTGATTCATTGTTTCTAGGGTTCTCGAATTATTTCGTAATGATTTTTCTTCAATTAAATCCGGTGGGTTTATTATTTTTTAAATTAGTTTGAGGGATTTTGTTGAGCACTCTGAGATGTACGTGTGGATATTTTCGGAGATTTTTTCGGCCACCAGAGGTGGTGGTCTAGCGGCTGTCAGAGGTGTTCCAATGAGCTTCGGCAACAGCGTTCTGACGTGCTTCGGTCAGTGGGTTCTTTTCATCCTGGTGAGTCCAACGTCACTTTCCGTTCGTCAATCGGACACTTGGTTTATTTTGTACGAATTTATTTGTGTATTTTGGATTATTTGATTTAATAATTTTAATTGTAAATAATTAGATTATTGTTTGAATTGTCGATTGAAATATATCCTAATGTATATGAAATTACGTATTTAATGAAATGTGATATGTATTGACGTTTTGAACTGCAAGTTGAAGCCTGATATGTCAAAATTGTATCAATTGTTGTTCATTGTTCTAAATTGTAAATTCATTCAGTATACTCGATAAGTTAATGAATATGCATGGTATGGTATCTGAAAATATGTAACAAATTATGGAGTAAATGAGTTTATAATTTGTTGTTGATATTAGTCTCGTTTCATGCCACTAGATTGAATTTAGTTCTTGTAGAAGTGGGTGTTTTGTAATTTTTAAAAAATGTAAATTTTATGAATTGAATTAGTTGAACTGTATTAATTGAGAAATGAACATTTTAATTTTGGTTAAGTAAAAGATGGATTGATATACCATTGATTAACTTTGAAACTCTTGTAATTAAAGTTTAATTACCTAAGTTGAATATGAATCAATTAGGCGATAATTGGATTGAATTAATCTTATATGTTTTAATTAGGGACTTTCACACTTAAGAAATGATTTATTCATATATATATGTATTGGGTAGACGATGAATGGATTAATATGAAATAATATGATTTGTATTTTCTTCCTATTCCTCCTATTTGTATTAATTGTGCATATAAATATGCCCTAATGTGTAATGTGATTTTTATTGAACTACATGACGATTTGTTTTGTATGAAATTGATATGAATATGAACTCAGCCTACATGGTTGCATCTTTTAAGTGTTTGATCATTGCCATGCGTCTTTGTAGTTGTGGTTTAAGTCTGAGTCTTATTTTTGTGTACTCAGTCGTTTAGGGGTTCTTTAGGGAGTGTTTGTCAGCTGATTGGGTTCCAGTGGGACTTTTTTGCCCTTTTTTTCGTTCTCGTCAGTGTAACATGAGGTTTTAGGATTTTTGTAAGTTAAAACGACCTGCAACCCTATGTGCTCATTTTCAAGTTTGCATGCTATTATTCTATTATATCTATATACACTACCCAAAAAAAAAGGTTATCTATACGGCTTTAAGTGTAGGGAGAGTAATCTTCTTACTACACATATAATCTTGCTACATTTCTTGTAGCGCCCGGCTTGTGATGCCACATCCCCCGCACCATGAGCCCGATCCACATATGAAATGAAAAGTCCATACATAAACCAAGCCCACAACGAACGGGGACTCACTCATTCACTAGGCTAGGCGAGACTAACCCTTGAAACATTTAATCCAAAACTCTAAATAAACTCAGAGTAATGCGGACGCTTGATGTATGAACAATACAATCACAATGAGTCATAGACTTAAATCATATGAAAATATACAATTACCAATGGCCTTCACAACCTCAAAATACAAGATGTGCCACGGGCATTCAATAACATGATAAAAATATAAATACAAGTGCAAGTGAAATCATAAACCTAAGCCCTAATGCAAGACTTGGAAAGAGTCAAAATTCCTGCCTAGCACTCCAAACCTGCAAGAAACTGAAAACAAATCCGGGTTCAGTCTATAAGAGATTGGTGGGTATAAAACAGGGTGTAATATAATAATATTGCAATATTTAAACACCCACACATGCAAACTATAATCCCGTTGAGGTTTTGAAAAAATTTTCCAAGTGGGTGAAAACAAATAAAACAACAATCGGGGATTACAACTATCAATTCATTTAGTTAATCAATCACACATGCGGTCTTCAAGTGACCCCGGCAAGTGGGCGAATTCTCCAACCTACACCTTGTGTGTGCATTTATCCATTCATTCAATTCATCTATTAGCGACCATACAACAAGCATTCATTCATTTATTCATTCATTCTTTCTTTAATCCATTCATGCAAAAGCACTTACTCCTTTCTCCTGGTGGTGGACAGGTTAGCAAGACCCGGCCACCCATGCATTGACCAAAAGGGTTTCATGACTCCCCAGATAGCACTCAGCGTCCATTCCTCGCTATCTCTAATGAGGTCTGGTTACGTCGTTCATTGGTGGGACTAGTGTGAGGGATCACCGTCGGCCCTTGCCTTCCCGGATAGCCACTCACACCAAGACCCTGGGCCCCATTCTGTGCATTCATTCCATTCCTGCCAAAACATTGTTAGGGTTCATAAAAGAAAGAGCGTTATACATTGATATCATTGACTTCTTTTTGAAAGACTCGATATAAATATATAAAATTTTTGGTTCAAAACCTTCACATTAGATATATCGGGTCATTTGTAGCTAATAGAAGAAAAATCCACCTGTTACACCTTATCGAACCGAACTAACCAAGAAGATAATAAAACTTGAAAGCATCCTATGAACCCGACAGGTCTCCACCCTGGAGAACCTGTATAAAAGACAACACGATACATTCATGAGACTCAACATAACCATATAAGATGCTCGGCAATGCTATGATATAATATGAGATACATACAAGGTTATAACAATGTCATGGAGATGCATCAAGTTACCCTTTCGATCATTCTTTCATTCTTTGAGACATTCATTTTCATTCGAATTCATAACTTTCATACATCATTTTAAATCAAGTCAAATTACATTAATAACATTCATAACATATATTTCAACTTGTATGTAAGTCATAAGAATCACAAGGATAGGAAATAACAAGCATATGGTTCATATTCCATACATCAAAGCATTCGTGCGCATAAAGGAGCAGTGAAGGCACACGATCGCATAACTCGTAATAACACGTCAAACAATTCATAAATTTTAAAAAATGAACATAACACATCATATAACAGGTTAGAATCATAATGAGGGTGGGAAATTATGAGAAAAAGGGAAAAGAAGTGCAAGAAGAGGCTCTGAACGTGATCTTGCAAAATCTGACAGTTTTATGGAAATGCATAAGCTATAGGAAAATGAGAATACCTCAAGTTGTACAAGTTGGAATTGAGTTTTGTTTGTTGGAGATGAAACTAGACACATAGATCTTTCTCATCATGTATGGAAAAAATCGTGGTTCAAAACGAGGTGAAAATGGCGTAGGTATGAAGTTGGATGAGTGCAGTTTTCCGGCGAAGTGTCCACACAAAAATTAAATGGGTATATCTCACAATATAGAAAATATATTGAGGTGAAATCAATTGGAGAATAAAGTATACTCAAAGAAGTTTCAGTGATTAAAATTTCAGGTCATTCCAAGGACAAACGAAGGTTGTACGGCCGAGTGAATATTGGCCTAAAAACCTATGCGGCCGTGCGAGAATAAAATTCTCCAAAACTCGAACTTTTCGCGTGGCCTCGTGACTTTGTAGTGCAAAACGCACGCGGCCGTGCGGATTCCCCAGCTCAAAAATTCAGCAACAGCCCCAAACTTCACCCAAGCAACCAAAACTCAAAGACTACATCAAGGACAAGATTATGCATCAAGAATCACCCTAATAACATCCATAATTCATGCACAAACACAATCACATGTCCATTCATGCATGAAGATGAAATGCTCAAGTTTTTCCCCAAATCCTTCAACCCTCATTAATGGAAATTCAATGAATTCTCAACTACCATGACATATACCCCCATAAAAGTATAAATGAAGGTTAAGTGATCACTTTTCATGCCAAAATCTCAAGAAAACACCATGGAATCAAGGTAGATCATCATTCAAGCTCAAACCCTCAAAAACTCAAACCTCATGCAAACCTTGATCAATCCATGTATGTAATAGCTTAAATGAAAGAAGGAAGATGTCATACAACAATCTAAACTTACCTTGAAGAGATGGGAAGGGATGAATGTCTTGTGCTAAGGTTGAAGATGATGAATAGTGGATTTCTTGGAGTGGAGAAGGATGGCTCTGTTTTCTGCTACTTCCCTCTAAATTTGGAGTATAATTTTGGAATGAAATGTATTGTGGTTGATAGGGTATGGAAGAAGGAGTATGTGGGCACTCAATTTGGACTTGAAACGAGAAAGTTATGGTGTTTTTAGTTCAAGGGGGTCATTATGCCGAGATTAGGGTGTTCGTGTGAGTTCCAGACAAATTCTGAGGGTCCGAACAATTTTAAAAAAATATGAGGCTAGTCCCATTGAGTCTAAATTTTCGATTCGAGCTCAACGGAGGTGACGAAATTCGAATCCGAATTCCCGAGCTCAAGATATGCATGTCGGAACGAAAGGTGCGTTAAGTGCTCTTTAACCTCCTTTTCATCACTAACTTAAAATGAAATGTGTATGCATGCCAAATGAACCCAAAAATGGAATACAAACACATGCACACGTTCAAAACACGTATATCCATCACATTTTCAAATTCCACCAAATTCCAAATCCAATACGCAAAGAATCGGCACACGATCACATCATTCATGCGCAAGTTATTTAAACATTCACATAGTTCGATCAAATCACTTATTCAAATAATCTCAATATAAAGAATGCAAAGAATAATCAACTAAATCATATAAAAACATAATTAAAGGAATTTAAATTATGCAATTAATATCACATCAAACCAAAGCTGCCGAATGATCGGGGCATCACATTTCTTTTAAGTGTAACAACGATTGGTGTAGTAAGAGTCCATACTATAGTTGTAAGTGTAGTAACATAAATTATACTTATCTACATTTTGAAGTGTAGCAACATAAAATTCAAACTACACTTTAAAATGCATTTACATATTTTAAAATTTTAAATATAAATAAATATTAAATTATCATATTAATAAATTTATTATAATGCATATTATATTACACTCATATTTGCATCTTACACAATGAAACACAAAATTTATTTATTAATCAAATAAGGCACCAATGATGTAGCACCTGGCGCGTGACACCACATCCCCCCGCACCGAGACCCGACCCGCATATGAAACGAATAATCCGTACACGAGCCTAATCACGGAGAACGTGGACTCTACACACACTCTAAGCTAGGCGGGCTAACCTTTGAACTAATTAATACAAGAATCAGAGCATAATTAAACATGAATGCGGAAGCAAACCATATAATATACATCATGTACAAATGAGCTACGGCTCTACAAAAATAACATCAAGTGATCCATAGCCTTCACAGCCTCATATACAAGATCAAAATACACCACGGGCGTTCAATTCATAAATACAAAAGGTAAAGTATGAGTGTAAAACGAAAAGGCTAGAATCAAATGCAAGACCTAGACGACTTGTATTCCCGCCTAGCACTCCCTTAACCTGCACAAAACCTGAAAACCAAATGGGTTCAGTCTAAAAGAGACTAGTGGGTATAAAAAAAGGGCATAGAATATATAAGACCATAAATAAACATTCACATGCACGTTATAATCTCGAGTGAGGTTTTCAAAATAATTTCCCAAGTGGGTAAAAGAGGGAAATCAACAAAAGGGATTATAATACCCATTTTACATTAGGTCATTAAAGGCCCGGCGAGGGGGCGTGCATTAGTTATGACTCCAAAACTTCGATAATTTCTATCCAAAACTTATGTAGGTTCATAAAATAAAGCTTTACGTTCGCAAACATTTACTCTAGAAAATGACTCCATATAGATATATACTTTTGGTATCAAAACATTTCACATTGGATTATATTAGAGTCATTTAGCTAGTAGTAGAGAAACCCACCTTAGAAGCCAAAAAGAAGAACACGAGCCTCACTGACCGGCCTCATCTCCAACCGAACCGAGATCTATGCAAGAAAAGTGGTATGAGACTCAAAATGACCAATTAAGATGCTCAATAATGAAATGAATATGATATGAGATGCATAAGAGGTAATATCATGTCATGAGATGTTCATGTGCACAATAAATGTATTAAAAACACATAAACGAGCCATTCGACCAATTTCATTCAAGAAACAAATGTTTCACGTTCATTCATTTCATAATCCGTAACAATTCAAGTTAAGAATTTCCAAATAACAATTTATAATTCAAATACAACAAGTGTACTATTAAGAATTAAACAAATTATAGGCATTTAAATCATTTAAAGAAGCACAGGATTCAAACACGTGAAAATGGAATTCTTTAAGATCATAATAATATATGAAACTAATTTAATTAATTCAATTAATTTCATAATTTAATAAATAAAAATAAATTCCAATTTAAATTAGATTTCCAAAGTCAACGAATTACATTGAAATTAATAATAATAAAATTATTGATATAATTAATTAATATTTAATTATAAAAGTAAATATACAAAACACCTATAAACAATTAATTCGCGCAATTTGGTAAACACATACGTCACACCTGTACGGCCAAAAAGTCGGGGCATCACAACCACTCCCCCTTAAAAGAATTCGTCCTCGGATTCACTGATCGTCCGAAAACACCTTGGAATGAAATTTCTTAATTTTTTCCTTTGTTTTCCACAATGTTCGTTTCGTCGATAAAAAGGATTTTCAATATCCCACGATCATAATCCGATGTTCGACAATCAAACCATCCTCAAGAGGCATCACGAGTCTTCGTAGACGTTCAAAGTAGCATGTGATCTGATCACTACCCTCGTCTTATCGAAACCTAATCACCCGAGATCTAAGCTGCCACCAGAGGCAAGCTAAACAAGTAACAAACAACGATAAAAGAAACTCGTCTTTCAAATAACAACTAGAGAACCTCGTCTCTCACAAACAACGAGAGAACCCCGTACTAAGCACTTTCATCGTTCGATAAATGGAAGTCCCATGTTCCCACACTTATCTCCTTATCTCCCGATGCCTTTCGACTGGTGGTTTGTGCCCCACGGTGCATACTCGTCGATGGTCCTTTGAAATTTGTCGTAGAATGAAGTTGAAAATTCCTTGTGGATCGGACCTTCTCTTATGGACCCTAGGTGAGCGGCGATAACCTTTTTAAGAAAAGGCCTTGAAGATCTCAGATTCATTTCGGAACCTTGCTCCATGCTGACCGCCCATCACCTAGAAAATGAGAGTTATTATCGAGGTTTTTCAGAATTTCATTCTACAATCACAACTAAATCCGAATATTGATGCATGTGGATTAGTATATGCTTATGGCACATTTTCGGCGCAACAAGACATTTAATGAATGTAAGTGCATCATATAATTAGCAATTTCGAATTTATACATATTATCACATAGAATTTCCATTAATTTACCTCAATTAATGCCAAGAATCAATGCAATGCACACGTTGACAAGTTTTTCCTATGTCGTACGACCTATACTGACTCAACACGATATGAGAACTCTGGTTTTGCAACCAAGAGCTCTGATACCACTCAAGGGATATAGCGCCCAGCGCATGACACCACATCCCCCCGCACTGAGACCCGACCCGTATATAAAATGAACAGTCCATATACGAGCTAATCACAGAGAACGGGGATTCTACACACAGGCTAAACTAGGCGGGCTAACCCTTGAACCATTCAACAAGACAATCAGAGCATAATTAAACCAAGAATGCGGAAGCATACCAATATACATAACATGTACAAGTGAGCCATGGGCTCTACAAAATATAACAAGTATTCATGGCCTTCACAACCTCATATACATAATTAAAAGCGCCACAGGCGTTTAATTCATAAGTACAAAATAAATATGAGTGTTCAAGGAAATGTTAGAAACAAATGCAAGACCTAGACGACTTGAATTTCCGCCTAGCACCTCCTATCCTACACAAAACCTGAAAACCAATCGGGTTCAGTCTAAAAGAGACTGGTGGGTATAAAACGGGGCATACAATAGATATAAGAGATTAAGTAAACATTCACATGCACGTTATAATCCCGCGTGAGATTTTCAAAATAATTTCCCACGCGGGTAAGAGAGAGAAATCAACAAAAGGGATTATAACACTCATTTCATTAGGTCATTAAGGTCCGGCGAGGGGCGTGCATGTAACAACAGAACGCATAGCATCACATCCCCCGCACCGAGACCCCGACCCGGACATGAAATGGAAGTCCGTGCCCGAGCCCGAATCTGAATCACGGCGAACGGGGACTCACACACTCACTCGCTATGCTAGGCAAGCTAACCCTTAAACCAATTAATAACCAACGACTAAAACAACAATATGAATCAGAGCAAAGCAACAGAAAAATGGAAGCATAACATATAATATCCACAATGAGCCACGGGCTCCAAAATTTACAATATTCGCATAAGCATGGCCTTCCCAGCCTCAAGAAAAGTAGGTGTGTTCGAACATAAATACATATCCAAAATGATATAATAATGATATGAGTGTGTGCGTTACAAAATAAACCCACATGCGAGACAAGTATGTAAGACTCTCTAAGACTTGTATCCCCGCCTAGCACGAACGTACACCTGCAAGCAAGACTCTGAAACAAAATCGGTTTCAATCCAAAAGGGATTGGTGGGTATAAAAACAGGGCATAATATAAATAATACCGCAGAATTTAAACACATTCATGTAAGTTATAATCCCCGTTGAAGTTTTATAAAAGATTTTCCCAAGTGGGTAAGAAAGAAAAGAAAGAAAAAGGAAGGAAAGCATCGACGGGTCTATAACTACCATTTTACAATTTTACAATTAACAATAGGTCAATCATGGCCCGACAAGTGGGCGTGTACAATCTCCATCCTTCTCCTCGTGTGTATTCATTAACCATTCAATCATTCATGTGTTATCATACAAAGTTATCTTTCGTGCACATTCATTCCAATTCATTACATGTTTAGGTTGTCCGAATCACCAGTATTCCCGTACGTTTCTCCTTCTTCGGGTGATGGTCGGGCTTGCAAGACCCGGCCATCCAATCAGAATGGCTAGTGGGGTACATGAATCCCCAAAAGCCCGACTAGCATTTCTTTGCCAAACCTCCTGGTAAAGTCCGTTTCATCGTACATGCTTTGGGACTAGTGTGAGAGAACCACCGTCGGCCCTTGCCTTCCCGGATAGCCTTATACACTAAGTCCCTAGGCCCCGTGAACAATCATGTAATATCTCGCCAAAACATTCGGTAGGGTTAACAGAAAACGGGCTTGCGTTTGAAATCATTTACACGAAAATGACTCAATTATTATATATATAGTTTTGGCTTAAAACTTGCACATAAGGGTTATATTGGGTCGTTTTACCTAATAGAAGAGAAACCCACCTTACACTAAAAGGAGAAAAGGCAATAAGGAGCTAGAACTCGCCCTCGCCTCCGACAGGACCCATATCTGTGTAAGAAAAGTGAAATGAACGCATGAGTACCAAGTATGACGTACGGAAACGTCGTTAAAATGATATGAGATGCATATGAAGGTAATGCAATGAAAATGCAATCATGTATCATTCTCAATCATATTCATTCATTCTTGCTCGTTCGCGATTATATCATGCGCATTTTACAACACTTGAATCCCAAATTCATGCATGAAACATAAAATACATATATGAAATGTGAATCATATCAGTTCAAGCTTCATGGATCCATATCACAACCATATACACTCATAAACATGATTATAACACGTAGGGATCAAGTTGGGGGCGGGAAAAACCAAACGAAAACGAAACAAAGCACGAAAAACCCTGTCTGTGACCTCAGACAAGACCAACGGCCGTTGGAATTCTCTTCAGGATTTCCCACGGTCGTTGATTCAATGCAGTGAGTAGGGGTGCTACTGCATTGAATCAACGGCCTTTGGTTTTCCAAGAGGAAATTTCCAACGGTCGTTAGAAGCTCCCTGGTGCGAAAAATAGGGAATTTCACCTTCAATCCAATCCTAACACATCTCCAACATAATATGGCTTGAATCAACAACAAAACATGGTTGTAAACACTTCAAGACATGCAAAGAATCAAGCTCCTACAAGAAGAGAAGTAAGAGATGGCATGAATGATGATTTCTCCAAAATTTTCATATGAGATGCATTAATGGAAACTTAAGATACAACCAACTACCAAGCAATACATCTTTATACAAGCATTTAAGAAGTTCATAGGATCAAAATACACACATAATACCTAAAGAAAACCATGTGAAATGCATGATCACAAGTATTGGGTTCAAACCCTCTTATATGCTCTTAAAATAAAAACCAAGGCAAAAACTCAAGCATAGCATGCATACAATGGCTTAAAAGAAAGAGGTAAAGATTCCGTGAAGGATTCCATACTCACATGCACAAGAAAATAAGAGATGAAGGTGGTGAGAATTTGGTACGGGTGATGAATAGTGCTTTCTCCTTTCTCTTCCTTGGGGTCACTGTTTGTCTCAGATTTTAGAGGGTTTGTTAGTGTAAAATGAAATGAAATGGATCATGGATGATAGGTTATTATGTGAGAAGAATATGGATTCAATTTTGGATCCATTTGGGTGTGTAATGAGAGAGTTATGGGTCTATGAAGTGGGTAGGGTCTCATAGGCGGGTTGGGGGTGGTAGTTTGGGTTCCGAGTTGTTTTCGAAGGTTCAAATGGGGTTCAAAACACATACCGAGCATGCAAACACAATCACAACACATAAAGGTAATACATATCCAAATTTCACGAAAAATAGAATTAAACACATAGGGTTTCGGCAAGCAAACAAACGAGTCATGCGCATTTAGTTCAAATAATGAATTCAAATTTCAACAAACTATACCAAAGTCAAGAAATGGGTTAGTATAATACGAATTAAATAATAAAATTATGCAAATAATATAAATTTTAAATACGCAACTAATGCCACATAAGCTATACCTGTACGGATGAAAATCCGGGGTGTTATAGTGCATTAGTCTCCAACCAACACCTCGTGTAAACCATTAACATTTATTTGTTCATTCTTTTCATGTATTCTTTCTTTTATGCACATTCATAGCATTTACCCTTCTTCCTCCGATTTCGTGGGTGGGTTTGCAAGGCCCGTCCACCCATGCATTGACCAAGAGGGATACATGAATCCCCAAGTGGCACTCAGCAGCCATTCCCCACTATCTCCAATGGAGTTTGCTTACGCCGTTCATTGGTGGGACTAGTATGAGGGATCCCCGTTGGCCCTTGCCTCCCCGGTTAGCCACTCACACTAAGCCCCTGGGCCCCATTCTGTG